>OMLM01018450.1:0-30253 GCA_900302695.1 Helostoma temminkii | reverse complement strand
GGGGTAACACCACTAATGCCTTCAGGGGTAACACCACTAATGCCTTCAGGGGTAACATCAATAATGCCTTCAGGGGTAACACCACTAATACCTTCAGGGGTAACACCACTAATACCTTCAGGGGTAACACCACTAATGCCTTCAGGGGTAACACAACTAATGCCTTCAGGGGTAACACCACTAATACCTTCAGGGGTAACATCAATAATGCCTTCAGGGGTAACACCACTAATGCCTTCAGGGGTAACACCACTAATACCTTCAGGGGTAACATCAATAATGCCTTCAGGGGTAACACCACTAATACCATCAGTGGTAACACCACTAATGCCTTCAGGGGTAACATCAATAATACCTTCAGGGGTAACATCAATAATGCCTTCAGGCGTAACACCACTAATACCTTCAGGGGTAACATCAATAATGCCTTCAGGGGTAACACCACTAATACCATCAGTGGTAACACCACTAATGCCTTCAGGGGTAACATCAATAATACCTTCACTAACTACCATCTCACCGTTTTGTATTTCCCAGCTGAATCAGACACTGAAGGGCCGAAGCCTGAATGAAGACATGAAGCTGAGCTGGGTGGATCAGCCTGACGGAAAAGTCTTCCATGAGAAACACGTGGCCATGAAGGAAGAGGAGAGCTGCAGCACCTAATGTAAAGGGACAGTCCACTGTTTTCACACATAACAGTCCACTTGTGTCAGGTAATACTAAAAGTAAAAGTCTGTAAAAACAGTAATAAATGAACTAAAATAAGGAGAATATCTAGATGCATTGTGGGAATCAGGATGTCATGGTTGTTTTGTCCTCCACAGCAAATCAAGATACTAATCTTCAAAGAAATGTACATGTTTAATGTCAAATTATTAGCAGCATATTAAAATATATTCCTATATTTATTCCTAAATATATCTTTATTAGCTTTACTCAGGTCTGTGACTCACTGTCAGTAAACATTAATGAGGAACTAGAGAAGTCATGTCCTGAAGAGGCTGCATGTTGGAACCTGTCACTTCCTGTTAGTTTGATTTGGACAAAATAAAAAACATTTTCTCTTTTATATGTGAGAAGGTCTCCTTCTCTTTGCTGTAATCTTTGTCTCTTCTGATGTAATTTAGTTCTAAATGTGTCCTTTACATGGACACAGTTCTGCTGTTTACTCCAGTGCAATCACAGCAGCTTTTCATCGTACAGGACACACAAAAAATGATTCCAGCACATTGTAATGTGACTTAAACAATATATATACAACTGTATGGCACAAGTCTCTACGCATTTGTGACGTGATCACTATGTTAACAGAAAACATTAGTTTCATATTTCTGTTCTGTTCTGCAGTTTAGTTGTATAGAAATTTACCTTTTAAGAGACTGTGTTTCCTGGTGAAAATAAACTCAATGAAAAGAGGTTTGAACCACTGAATAGCAAGGAAAAGAAGATGAACTATGATCCGATTAAAAAAAAAGTGAGTGGTTGATATGAGAAGAGTCAAATGTATTGAATGTAAATATTATAAATATTATTTCTAGGAAGGGATTTATCCACATTTAGGTTTAATATCCTGAGAGAAACAACAGGATTCATGTCACTAGCATCACAAAGCAGAGTGGTCTTTTCATGAACCACGAGAGAAAGCAGCCGTGCAGCCAAAGCCATGACTCTACCGCCACCACGATTCACATCTCACATTCACATTTACGTTTAGTCATTTAACGCTTTTATCCAAAGCGACTTACAAGTGAGGTACAAAGCAGCAAAAATCTAAGTGAGAGAGTAAAACTGTAAAGCGAAGCACAATCATAAGAAGTGTGTCTGTCTCATGAGATGTAAGTGCAGGATTTATATTATAAATATTATTATAAATATTTGTTTTAATAAGAAACCCATAATATCATACATAAAACACACAGTTGTGTCCCCAGGTCACTCAGTCCTGTTACCTGTAACACTTTGCCCCCTCTCAAATATTTGGACCATTCCAAAAAGTCACATGTTCAACAGGAAGGTGCTTCATCAGAACCTTCTGAAGACCAGAAGTAAGTTCTCTAATCTTTTTTGTATTTTTAATGATATTTTAACTGTGGCTCAGAGGGTCAATCTCAGTCCTGTTAGCCAAACGCTGTAAGTCCTGTTACCTTCAGCCCTGTTACTCATATAAAGATTAGCAGTAAGCTACTTCTAGAGCCTTCTAATGAATATTAGTCAATACAATAGGATTTACCTGATTTCAGTTGAAATCACTAAGGTTGTTGACATTTAGGATCAGTTCTAAAATGTGAATGCATCACTCTGAGGGAGCCAAGCCACCACTAAGTGCTGCAGAAAAGCAGCAGTGGTATCGTGCTCGACACGATGCTGCCCCAGACAGGAGAGAGAAGGAATGTGAGAAATACAGGAAAAACCTAGAGTCAGGCAGGAAGAGAACAATCAGTGACCTCAGGTAAAGAGAAAAGTGTAGACAACGCAGGAAGTGGAGGGAGAGCAAGGGCAGGAGAGAAGCTCTACGACGTGAAAGTTTGTTTTAGAGTTTATTGGTCATAGCTGAAACACTATTGGATGAAGGTTTTGCAATCGAACCATTCAGTGTTTTATTTAGACAAGCTGATTTTAGGTGCTGGTAGACAATACACAGATCTAACAGAATCTTCTACTTTACATATTTGTCATCTTTCCTACCTTTTATAGAAGATGGAGAAAACTGGATAGAGAGAGAAACACCTGCCTATGGCATGCTGCAGGGGGAGGAGCAGGATAGCCTTTCTCCTCTTTCTGTTTTACTCTTCTCTTCCTTTACCGTGGAGAACATGCACACACAAACAATAATACAATACAATAATACATGCACCTGCAGCTCCAATAAAACTGACAGTCACCGAAAGGTCTGACAGTTGAACAGCAGGTGAAGAGACTGACAGTTTTACCATCAGCACTATTAAACGCCTCCACATGATCCAAAACGCAGCAGCACATCTCTTCTTTAATCAGCCTAAAGGACGGATTAGTCCTGTAGCTGCAGTATCAGTCTGTAGTAATGTTGTATTTTACCCTGAATCCCTCTGGGTGTTTAAGTATAAAGTCAGTGTCCTCCTGTAAGTCAACTTTAAATGGTATCACACTATTTAACAGAGTTACCTGTTCTGCAGGCTAATGGGCTCAGTAGTTTATCAAACACTGGAACTGTTATACTTACTACAGCAACTAGATGTCACCAAATATTCATTTATACTGATGATACTCATCTACTGGGAGGTAGCGGGTACCTAATAAACCATAACTATGGACATGATAATGATTGTAAGAACAATCAGTCAAAGGCATTTTAACACACTAGTCACGCAAAACCCATCAATCAGTTTTGAATCTGCATTATTTTAGACAACAGTAGCTGCAGAACTGACGACACAATCCAACTCTTCCTTCTTCAACCTGGAAAACAGGAATGAAGTTGCTAATAACATGGTTTAAAATGTAAAGAAGTGTGAATGTTTGAGTTATGGGTCACTGTGGTGACTGTGGTGAATCTGTGTTGTTGGACCAGTCCAGTTAGTTGTTGATGTGGACTCCAAGATACCTGTATGAGTCCACTATCTGTACATCCTCTCCCAAGATGGTGAGTGGGACTGGGGTCTTCCTGCTCTCCCTGAAATCCACCACCAGTTCTTTGGTTTTACAGATGTTGAGCTTTAAGCAGTTACTGCTGCTCCACTCAACACAGCTCAGTATCAGTGTCTGTGCTCCTCATCGTTATCATTACTGGTGCAGCAACACCTGAGGAGTCATTAGAGAAATTCTGTAGGCAGCAGGTTCTTGAGTCGTAGCAGAAGTCAGAGGTGTAGAGTGGAAACAGAGATGGTCCCAGTACAGTTCCCTGAGGTGCACCTGCTACTCATCACCAACTCAGATAAACAGAACAAGCTGTGGTCGCCCAGTGAGGTGGTCTGTGATCGACTCCACAGTGTCAGTGTGAAACTGCATTTTCTGCAGCTCTGCAGCAGGTAGGTGGAGCTGGATGGTGTTGAAGAAGAGAACATGACTCTCACAGTGCTGCCCTGCCTCTGCAGGTGGGAGTAGCTCTGTGCAGTAGGAAGATGACGCCATCCTCACTCCAGTGTGTGCCTAAAACTGCAGAGGGTCCAGGTAGTCTGGGGTGGCTTCTTTCTGCAATACAGTAAGTCTTCCTTAATATAGGCACTTTTTCAAAGTCAGAAGGTAAAGAGCTGCAAAACTGAAAAACCACTGCACTGTCTAGCACGCACTTTGAGCTTGCAGTTATTACAAATAAAATTTTTGTTTTTGTAGGACAACTTTGCAATGTGATTTATTATAATTGTGAGAAATCAGTATTGATCCATTTCGTGTGTTATTTTCAGGGTGATTTAGAAATCACAAGAGAAAAGAACATCAAGAGGCAACACTGGGCAGGTTGGATGAGCCAGCAACTGCACACCGGGAACATACAGCTAAATACAGGATTTCTGTGTAGGTTTGTATTTGTACCTTTGCTTTTGTCGTGACTCCACATTTCCTCTACATAACAGCTTACATCTGAAATGTTACTGGCTAAAAACTGTCCTGTGGTCTACCCCCATGAACATGAACACATTGGAGACGTGATGCATTGTCACTGCACCATCGACACACTGACTGACCCCAGGTGACAACAGACTGAATGTTTTTTCAGTGCCCCTCTCTCGTCTGATAAAGGGAGTTTTTCCTCTCCACTGTTGCCTAGTGCTGCTCAAAGGAGTTTTGTTGGGTTTTCCTTATTATTTAGTTGTATTGTAAGGTCTTAAACCTAAAACATTGTAAAGTGCCTTGAGATGACTTTTGCTGTGATTTGGTGCTATATAAATAAATTTGAATTGAATTGAATTGAATTAAGCTAACCTGCTATATGCAGATACAGTCTAAGATAAAATGGAAAAGCCTTTTTACTTCACATATGTAAAATATTTACATATTTACAACACCATTTAATGACTGTTATATTTCCCTCATTTGTGTCCAGGTGGTTCACTGTCAGTGGATACAGTGACCAACCTTTACCTGCTACAATTGATGCTTCCAAATCTGGCAGCCGCCTGTTCGTCAAGATCAGCTGGAGTCTTCACTTACAATCTCTTTAATCCTTCTACAGATCAGTACAGTGGGAAACTGGCCGTCATGTTCTCTAATTCTTATGACTTCAACCAGTACTCTAACTGGTTTGCAGTGAGTGTTTGATATAAACAAGAGGTAATGCCAGTAAGCTGAAGATATGTCATCAACCCTGTCTCCATTCCTCCTCCCTTACTAACACTGGGCCAGAGAAGGGGATAGAGGTGAGTTAAAAGAGTTGTGATAGGAAGGAGACTCAGTTTTTTAAAGGTTGTCCGAAGGCACAGTCTGGTTAGGGGAAATAAATGTAGCTCGATGACTCTTGATGCTTCACTCGACGACTAGGTTTGGTGTAGAGAGCCAAAGGCAAGGCACAGGCCAGCGCAGGTCCCAGTTATTATCTTAAGGGATACTGGCCTGAAACTGTCTCTTATTTGTGGTGATGTGTTACCTTTCTTAACACATACATGTAACACATGCACGGACACAAAAACCTGGAAACTTAGTGGATGTCGGTGACTCATTCATGAACTTCTGCGATCCTACTAGTTCATTTTCAGACTGTAAAGAAAACACACCTGCGTGCGTTGAGCTTCAGTCTGAAGCCCTGTTTGTGTCAGCAGAGAGCACTTAATTAAAGTGCAACAAGCTGATCCCACGTTGTCCTTTGTTTATCACTGGTGAAAAAAACCCAACACAAAAAAATCTGTGTCTTACATTTTTGATGCTGGTGTACTAATGTGCTGCTGGATACTGAGCTCTGGTTTGACATATGGCTCCTTTTGCCAAATTGCAGTGCCAAAACCATTTCAGCTCCAGGTCCTGAGTTTAGCACATGATCACAACATGTGAGGACCCTCACAAAGTGCACAAAAAAGAAAAAATGTGACAGCCAAAAAAAACTTGTGCTCCGTGTCAAACACCAAACATCCAGAAAATAAGGGTGCACTGGAAAGATCTCTCAAAACACCAAGACACAAGATTTTAAAGTTCTGCACTGAGTGAAACCAGGAGTGGGATGAGGGCTTGCCACTGTCGTGTTTGTTGTGAGGGAAACTTCAGCAGTCTTTGAGTTTCAGTCCAGCTGACTTGTTTTTGGCCACACTGTGTGCAGACCACTGGTTTTGCTGGTTTTATGTGTACGTGACGAAGCGAGTGAGTCGCTTCAGCTCCTCAGACCACAATGAAAACAAATTATGACTAAAAGTCTGTCACGCAGACCTTCCAGCCAGGTGACGCATACTTGTCCTGCTGCCTGTCATTGGTCCTGGTCTGCAATGTACGTTTGTAATCCACACCCTAGAGCGTGTGCGCCATATTAACATGTTCAAAAAGTATGTTGCACACGATGTTGGTGATTCGTCTCCTGTAGTTGCTCCTGTTGTTTCTGTTGCCTCCTTGTCTGTCACACCACTGCACTACAGTCCCAGTGATGCCGGGTTAATTGACAGTCATGGTTCTGCCCTTTGTGCACAATTAAACAACTTGCCTACCAAGTCCTTACAACAAGATGTGCAATAATGTGCACGTGCTCCCACTGCACTCTGCCAGCTAACAGCATCTGGTGGTCCCATCACAAAACAAGATCCAATGCAAAGCTCTTCAGCTCTGTGGTCCCACGATGGTGGACTGAGCTCCTGAACTCTGCACGGTCACTGCTGATATTCAAAACACCGATGGAAACACAACTGCACTTGTTTCTCCTGAAACAGACACACTTGTTCTGATAGCATTTTGCTTCAAGGTTTTTTTCCTCAGCTTAGATTTTTGCTGTCTTGTACCTCACTGTGAGTCTCTTTGGATAAAATGTAAATGTACAAAACACTGGGCAGGTTGGAGGAGCCAGCAACTGAACACTGGGAACAAACAGAGGTAAAGACATACAGTCTGTTACTGTGGTACTGCTGACATCGCTTCAAACCATCAGACTGTCTATTATCTTTGCTTATGAAGAATTAAAATCACCCGAGCCTGAAGGGAACAGTCCACCACTGTGGACCTGGTGGTGCTGAGTCTCATCCCACACTGCAGACTACCAATACTACAAAGAAACAGAACCACATCACTGGCAGAGAAGTGATGGTCCAAACTGGACTCTCCCCTCCTCCGGCTGAGTGGACAGGATTCTGTGGACAGGAACCAGACAGGGTCTGGTTTGCAGACCAAACTCTTTGTACCAGGCTCTGATGGTAACAACAGCAGGGGGGGACGGATGTGTTGAACTGGTTAGATTCTAGAAATGATGTCTGGAACAACAGCTACATAATGAGAACTGGATGTGAAAAGCTCTTCACAGAACATTTATATAGTTTCAGATCTCGAGATGATTTTGATGATGTTCTAGACTTTTCCAAAATCCTTTCATTTACATTTTGAATTAGTCAAATATGTTTAACTTGCAAAGCAGCATCCTTGAGCTAAACAAATATTCTATAATGCCTGACCTTTGTAAGAAGGAGACAGAGAGAGAGGCTTTTACTGTCCTTATGTGACTGCATAAACTGTGCAGCTCTAATTAAACTGGTCCTGATATGTGAGTGATGAGAGGAAAGGTAAGAACAGCTGCCACACAGCTTTTAAATGCTTTTCTATTTAATTTAGTATTATAGTATTAATTATTGTATAAGTACTATCATGTTATTTTTACTGTGACTTTTAATGTACGTGATAAATATTCACTGACAGTCATTAGTTTCCAGAATTTCCATGGATGATGATCTGTCTGTGTAACAAAAGCATGATTAAACTTGTTTTCTGGTTCTGGTCACGTCTTCTATGGCAGAAACAGGTTAAATACAAAGTGTAGTGAAGTTAAAGCTCCAGTCAGGACAGACACAGCAGAGAATATTTGTCACTTTGAGGCCTGTCAGTGAGTTGATCTGGTTTTACTAACATGTCAGTTCTTCACTTTAAGGGGCAGGTGATCCGTCCAACGGTGCATCATGAACAGGACTGTGGCTTTTATGATGGTCTTATCAGGTCAGTATGACACTTTTATTGTTCTGTCATGGAGCAGCTGACGTAGTCGAACGAACCCAGACTGTGACTCATTAATGATCAGAGTCGTACAGTGAGTCTAATAATTCGTCTTTATCATCACCACAGGACTGAGTTTTCTGCCTCTATGTGTTTCTCGGTTCTACATCTACGTTAGGACACAGATGACCTGGGCAGACGCTCAGATCTACTGCAGGTCCAAGTACACCGACCTGGCTGCTGTACACAGTGAACAAGAACTGGCTGAGCTCAATCAGCTTGTAGACAGTCAGCTCTACGTCTGGATCGGACTGTGTCCTGACACTGGAGCCTGGAAGTGGTCTCTGGAAAGCCCGGACTACTATGGTGTAGGAGAGGCTGGGTACCGGAGATGGTATTCTGGTTTGCCAAATCTGGTTGCGTACAAAGCTTGTGTGGCGATGGGGGGTTCTGGTCAATGGATCGACATATGGTGCAATGTCGCGTTTCCCTTCCTTTGCTACGACGGTGAGTCCAACACACTAGTTCTGATTCCACATTCAGCAGCTGTTAGTTATTATTTAATGTTTAGTAGCATAACAGACGTTTATGTCTGTGCTGGTTGTTGTTGCAGCTCAGTAACAACCACTGCTGCACGTTAGTTTATTATAGTAATAAACTGCACATAATCACACTGCTTTTAACCACAAACTGTACTTACATATTCATATTTTATTAATTATACTGTACTATTTGTTTTATTTATCAGGTATTTAGGTTCATTTAGCTTCTACTGTGCCAGTTTAGTCTTTAATTAATGCTCAGATGATATGATGAATAATATTCAACACTGTGAATGTGTCTGCATTATTCGTGACCACAGGGAGCAGGAGCAGATGACTCTCTTCCTCTCTGTTCCTTCCCTTCTCTCTGAAACCACCTCAACATGTATTTTAACTGCTCATGTGTGAACAAAGTCAGAAACTAGTGAAATTCTTCATCATTTATAATTTTAAAACACCTCTACCTTTCTTTTTACAAGTTCATTAAGGTCACATTTACTTGGAAAAGAACAAGACCAGGATCTGAGCGATGCAGCTCTCAAAGCTAAAAACAAGTATAGATCACAGGGACTGCACACCTCAAACTACTACTACTGTAGAGTAGAAAACACAGCATTTAAATTCCTAGAAGGCAGCATGGATGCAGAGATCAGAAGTGAAGAACGTTCAGTCCTGATAATGTGGTGGCACCACTGGAAGTGAATAATACAATGATGAAGTGGAGGATTTTCTTAATTGTATTCCATGAGGTTGGCTGAGATGTGGGTTTTCCACCTGTGAGTCTCTGGGATGGTGTTGTTCTGTGAGAGTGATGTGATACTTAAGGAACCAGCTCAACTAAAAAGAAGCATTGTTCAGACATTCATTAGCATCCTGGCTGGTTAGAACAGTTTCAGTTTTATTTTTTCTGCAGGGACCTCCAACACTTCGAGCTTCATCTTTGTGAATCTGTTTAAGAACTGGACGGATGCTCAGAGCTACTGCAGGGAGAACTACACTGACCTGGCCAGTGTGAGGAACTGGGCTGAGAGCAATCAGATGACTACGTTGGCAAGTCAGAACCGCTGGAACACTTACATCGGCCTCTACAGAGACTCATGGAGGTGGTCGGATGGCAGCAACCACTCCTTCAGTAACTGGGATCCTGGACGTGCACCAACTGCTGCTTATGGAGACACCTGCGTGGCTTCGAGGGTCGGGAAATGGATCAACCTGGGCTGTAAACAACAACTGTACTTTGCATGTTTTGCAGGTGAGTTGTTTCCTGATGTGATGAAACTGAAGAACTATAAAAACCTCAGTGACGGTGTAAAGATGCTGTTTGTCATGACAGATAAAGTTGAGAGGAAGCGGGTGATGAAGGTAGTGCTGAAGAAAACTGGCTCCTCTGTGAACATGGAGCTGCTGAAAGGAGACGTGCTACAGAAGGTAATGACTTTAATACACTATAGTGGGCAGCTGATTAAACAGTGTACTGATCCAGGATGAAGGTTCTGACGGCTGTTCTCCTGTGACTTCTGGTTCTGCTCTGTGTTGCTGGTGGTTTCACTGATGTAGAATAAAAATTGTTCGAAACATGACATGAAGCCGGATTTGTGGTGCGACAACCACTGTGTGTTCTACTGTTGTGCACAAGTCCTTGTTGGTGATTGGCTCATTGGTTGTAGGGCAGCCATGTGCTCTGCCCTGACACAACTGCCTCCTTCCAAACTGCACAGAACAGCACGTCCTGGCAGTGTCCTTCAAACTGGTTCTGTTTTAATGGTATCAGTGGACTTCAGTATAAAACTGGTTCAGTCTGGTCAGCCAATCAGGTTTCTATGTGAATATGATGGATGTGTCGTACTGGTACAAAAGAAACCCTTACGAAAAAGAAGTATATTCCAGTATACTACTACTATACTTCTTCTAAACTAAAAATGAGCAAGTATATTTTCAGTTTAATTCTGTACTCAGAGGTATACTAGACAAAGATATACTTGCAGTAAACTGACAATTAGATGGAAAAGTATACTTTTACTTATACTTAAGTATAGTGAAAGTATATAGAAATACCCACCATGCATTTCAGTACTTTAACTCTATAAACACAACTATTAAGGTTATTAATTAATAACTGTTGTGTTCATGGTGTTTTACCTTCTAAAGAGACTCAGTATGGTCAGAAGGCTGAACAGTCAGTAGGAGCTGCCTCAGTAACAACTACAGACTGTGATCATTGAGCTGAGCTTCAGTTCATCAACATGAAGGAGCCACACTGCCTGGAAACTATTAAATTTTATTCACAAGTGACTTTAGTCAACTGAGAAGGAGGATAAGTACTTTAAGAGAATACTTTGATCATCTAGAAAGTATACTGTTATTACATCGCTAGTAAAGTAATAGTATATAGAAAGTCTGTTTGTAGTATACTTCAGGTGTACTTCTATAGAAAAAAAAAAAGTGGCCAATTTAGTCCCAAGAAGTATTAAGATAGTACATTTGCAAGTAAAGTAGACATAAGTATACTTACTATACTTGAAGTATACTCAAGTACACAAAATGAACTTTAAGTATACTTGTTTTTTGTAAGGGCGGCCTTGATCCGAATCATTTAACTCTGGTGCCGTGCTCCTTGTGAGAAAACGTACTGAACCTAAACAGGACCAATGACTATGGACCACATGATTTAAGGGCTGTGGATTATTCATAGTTTTCAGTTTCCTTGTTTTTGTTTCTTTGTAAGTTTACCCCTGCTTGTCGTCAAGTGATTCAGACAAACTAAGTTGTGAAGACGTCCTAACAGGCTTTGGGACGTCCTTCAAGATGGAGGAGCGGAACAACTTCTGGGGAGAGTTACAGGACTTCCTGATTCTGATTCTGTTGGGCCTGGTTGGAGCAGAGGATCAAACTGTCTTTGAATATATTTGTTGAAGCAAATGCAGTAAATTGAGCCCCGCTCTACACTGCTGATGAGAGCAGAGGTAATCAGACCTTAGAGGTTTAAGCTGAGCTCATTTTAATTTGTAATCCAGCTGCTGCCAGCCAAACCGCACATCATGCAAAGTTCAGAAGCTAATGGCTGATGGATTGGTAACAGTGGATGAAACACACAATCTAATGAGAGAGAACAAAATGATCTTGTTCTCTTGTTATTCTGGTATTTAGCAAATAGAAATAATCCTAACTGACCTGAAACAAATTTAGTCTGACTTAACTTAAATATGTCTGTTGACACAGTGTATGTAAACTTCTGGTTTCAACTGTATTTAAATGATCTCACCTGAAGTTCATCTTATTTGCATGAAGAACAACAAGTTTTGGCTTCTGTGTCTGTTTATACAGCGGATGGAAGCTTCTGGTTTCACCTGTATGTGCTCATCGATACTTCACTGCTTCACTAAACTGGTCTAAATTTGCTCTGTGCCTGTGGCTGCTGTCTTCTGACTGATCTGTCTGTGTGATCTGACTGTTAACCCTCATTTGAATCTAGATTTAAATTCTCTTCACTGTTAATTTCCTATTTACTGTGACTCACTTCCAGAAATTTGTCACATTTTTATCCAGAATGTGTCAGTGAACGCAGTTTTTACTTTACCTGTCACAATGGTGGAATTGATGAGGCTTTAATCATTTATAATAAGAAAAGAACAAGATTCATATTGAACATTCAGATGGAGTAGGGTTGTGCAATACTGGCAAAAAATGATATCTATATTTTTACGTTATGTTAAAAGCTGCCTGTACTGTTTGTATCTGCCTATTTACATGAGTCAATGTCTCAAACATTAGAGACACCTTCTAACATAAAGTACTCCAGTCCGTCCACAGTGACCTTAATAATGTACATGTAGTTGAATTATGACATTTCTGACAGTTTACACTCAAAAACTGCAAAATTATAACTTAACAAAACCTGTAAATGTAGAATTGGCAGAGCTGTTGTGTTAGACTTTAGATTAGACTATTAGATTGTAAAGGTGGTCATCATGTTATGACTGATCGGTGTCTATCTCACACTCCTTGGGTGAAAAATGGGTAAAAAATGACTAAAAATGAACAGCAGAGGATAAAATACAGATGAGAATGAAAACAAACTAAAAATAATGGCATCCCTTCCTGTCTGTCTGACATCTCCGCTTGGATGAGGGAAAGACTTCTTCAGCTCAACCTCTCTAAGACAGAACTTCTAGTTTTCCCTGCTAGACCGTCAATACACCACAACATCAGCATCAACACTGAGTCTTCAGTGATTGTCTCCACTCAGTCTGTCAGAAACCTGGGGGTCATCATGACGACCAGCTGAGCTTTACAGACACATCTCCTCTGTCTCTAGGGCAGATTTACTCTACAACATCAGACAGATCAGACTCTACCTTTCTGAATATACAACCCGACTGATTGTGCAGGTGCTGGTCATGTCCCGTCTGGATTACTACAGTGTCCTGTTGACAGGGATACCATCAGGACTAAAACTTCTATATGATCCATCATGCAGCAGATCTTTCCTATGCACGTAGAAAGAGTTAAAAGTTGCACTTGCATCTTATGAAACGGACACGCTTCTTCTGACTTCCTTCTGTGAATTAGATTTTTGCTGCTGTGTTCCTCACTATAAGTCGCTTTGGATAAAAGCATCTGCCACATTACTAATGTAAATGTAATGCAGCTGCCTATGGGACTGTGAGGACTGTGTGGGGACTTATGAGATGACTGTGTGAAAGACCTGAGGCGGCATCAGGTGTGTTATTGTCCTTGACCAGATTCAGATCCAGTCTGACTCCAGTAATTTCTTCCTCCTGCAGCAGCAGGACATGGTGAACTCAGAGTCTCTGTTTCTCCACCAGCTTCTCATCACCCTCTGTGACGGCTAATGACCCATTGACCCCATGCTGTGTTCTGATAGGTGTAGAAGCCAAAGGGCGCCTTCTGTTGGCATTCTCCTGACCAATCACAGTTTGGCAGTGCCTTGGCGATAACCTCATGTGTTTCACCTAAAAAAACAGCAGCTGTGACGTGTTATTAGTGAAAAGAGTGCAGTCCCGTGTTTCACCACACATTCAACACTGAACGCACTGAGCTTTGTGGTTGTGGGTTTGCCAAACTGAACCATGAACTCAGAGACTACTACAGCACTAACACAGCTACTGACTTCAGCAATACAGAAAAAGAGCAGTTGCAACACGAAATGCTACTTTTAGAGACTCAACCCTGTCATTACATTAAGTGTCTTCAGTACCTTCTAGCTGCAAACATGACGCAGAGCCAGACACCAGCTTCTGGCAGTGTTCTCAGCCGACATCCAGGTAGCACAGCCACTGGTCCCTTAAACACTGATCTCTTAAGTTTTCATTACCACTATTGTGCAGTGAAGCATGACACTCAACAACACACTAGATACTTCAGGTCTTTGACGTGTTCTGTGTCAGATACTGAATTAGCTACCCTATTCACTTTTACTATGAGAAGTTTTCAGTAGTCCTCTAACTCACAACCTTTGTTTTCCAGCTTAATGTCCTACTGAAGGACCAGGGCCTGACTGAGGACGTCCAGCTGGGATGGGTGCAACAGCCTGATGGAAACGTTTTCCATGAGACAAATGGATTTTACTGACCCTTTGTTTGTAGTTTCATCTTTATGTTCCTGCACCTTTAATGTTACACATGATCAGTTCAGTCACTGTAGTACTACTATATGCTTGTAACATTAGGATTTAGTTTGTGATGATGCACGGCTCTATATTAATGTCTCAGTTATTCAATAAATGCTAGAAAGGGTACAAACGGTGTGAGTGGTTCTCTGTTACTACAGAGGCTCAGGTGACTGATTTAAATCTGAAAACTT
This sequence comes from Helostoma temminkii, assembly GCA_900302695.1. NCBI lineage: Eukaryota > Metazoa > Chordata > Actinopteri > Anabantiformes > Helostomatidae > Helostoma > Helostoma temminkii. The sequence continues at coordinate 15,803 of OMLM01018450.1, read as the reverse complement.
GTTCTGTAAACAGAATGTTTCTGTTTACAGACAAACTCTGAAAACATCATGGAAGGTGAAGTACCGGCTCGTGAATCATCAAAAAATATTTTAATATTATCGACATACAGAAAAGCCCCACTGACGACAGTTGATTACAAATCACATCCACATATTCTGAACAGGAAGCTGCTGTCAGAAATGTCTCAATTATAGAAAACACTTATAAAAACAAGGCAGTAAATAGACATGACCCATAAAGCTGTTCAGCATCTGAAAGCAACTCCTGTATTTACTTTTCTAATGGACATGGAGTTTACGAGCAGCTCTTAAAGGCAGCAGTTCAGATCTCATAGAAAGCAGTGAACATGTCGCCTCTGCTTCCATGTTTGGTCCTTAAAGGAACATGTCTCTATATTTCAGCCCTTTAAATCCTGTTCACTTTCTGGTTATTGTCCAAATCATCATACTTTGGACTGACATGTTCTTCTTGGCAGTGTTTCAGCTCATTTAGTCCGAACAGCTTCAGCTGCAGTCAGTCTGTGGGCAGTTATCTTCAGAGAGTTAATGAGGAACAGAGGGAAACATGTTTGTGTGAAGAAAAAATGAAACAATAATGGAATAATAATTTATACAGCACAAAGTGGAGTCTTGTTTAGCCTGGATAATGGATGTATTATAGGCACTGGAGACCTGATGACAGTGGCACCGAGTCACTGAGATAATAAAATGTCATGAGATACATGGGATAAAGAAGCTGTGTGATCCACTGCACATGCTAATCCATGGTTTGAGACATTTTCAATCTGCATAGGTGAAATCCCCAACAGATATAACATAGCTGTTGCACTGAATCTCTTATGATTTGAATCTGGGGTAAGTGAAGTACCAGGTCCTGTTCCTGGACTCTCAGCTGGTTCAGGTCCCACATGGATGAGCCTCACCACAGGTACCACAGGGCTCTGCTCTCTGCACCCATTACTTTTTTCTCCATGCTACACAGATGACCCACATTTCTGCCTCGTTGGTAGTGTTTCAGCAGAGTTCCTGAGCTGCTTGCTGAGTCCATCCCACAGTAATCTGACTGAACACATACGGACAACTCTTCCTGCCCTTTCCACCAGATGACATCTACCTGTCTCACTGACATCTGTCTCTCCAACACAGAAGTCCCCGTCTTCCCAGCCACCTTCCACACAGCACAGTGTCAACATGGGATCTTTAGTTATTGTCTCCTCAAAGTGTTTTAGTAGAAGTTTTACTGATCGCATCTCCTTCACCTCTCAGGCAGCACATTCACCCTCTCATCAGAAAGATCCCGCCAGGTCCTCATGCAGGAACTGGTCAGACCTAGTCTTGACTACTGCAGTATCCTACTGACAGAGCTACCATCTTGTTGAATGGAACCTCCAGATGATCCAAACTGTTCCACCACTGTTCATGACTCTCTGGCTCTGGCTGCTTCAGGTTCAGAGTGGCCTGAGCACTGTGATCCAGATGTACAGTCCCTCTGACCCACTGACCCTGGTCCCTGCACCACCCAGCTCAGCAGACCTGAGATGGTGGAACAAGCTGCTCAGTCTGCTCACTCAGCCTCACAGCCAATATTCAAACGCTGAAGAAGACACAACTCCACCACAGATGTGAGTATCTTCTATTCTGCTTTGTACCTTGTGTATAAATGTTTCTGCCAAGTGATGCAGTGTAAACAAAAGTGTCCCAGTCGTTCGCACGTGCTCAGTGTCTCTATTAATACATCCATGATCGGGAGAAACAGACGTCACCACTGTTCAGTTTCTGCAAACATTTACACTAACATCTTTATATCTGATCTTATATTTACACATTGTTAAAAATAAAATGATCCAAACACACAGAAATCAGCTGTTTACTAAAGACTTATATTTAAATACATATTAAACCTACTGTCCACATCACAGTACACACACCACTGAATGTAAACATGTCACACACACAGTCTGGCAGTGGGTTGGTCTCATTTGGTCTGGTCTAGTCTGGTGGGGTAGGGTTGATCTGTCACGGTTTGGTCTAGTTCTGTATAGTGAGGTCTAGACCGGGTCAGGACCTGTTTCCAGTCTGTCAGACCGTCCCAGTCCAGGAGGTGACCCAGTGTTTCGGTGATCTTCTGTTTCTGGATGAGGAGACCTGCTCCTGAATCAGGAAACCATCAGAGTCCATGTACTGCTGCTGCTCGTCTTTAGCCATAATCTTCCCCTGGTGGAGCACTGCGGTTCGCCACGCCTTGTGATGGACGAAGAAACCACACTGCGGACAGACAGAAACCAGGTAAACGGGATGTTTAACTCCTCCATCACTGCCTAAGGTGTCAGAGGAGAAACATCTCGTTATTAAATCAGTCAGCATTTACCGCTAACATCCTCCACCTCCTTACATGTGATAATAATCCTTCACATAAAGAGCTATGACCCTGCAGCAGACAGAACCCTGATCTCCATCATGGAGTCAGGCTGGGACTGAGAACAACTGTGGCTGTAGAACTGACAAAAACCTGAAAACTGTGTGCAGACCTAAGGATGGTTCTGTTTGAAGGACTGAGGAGAACCAGCACCAGAACCAGTGATGTTTTAAAGACAAACACGGTTTTTACTGCAGTTTGGAAAAATAAAGACTCATCCTGAAAAACACAGGTCAGTTCACAGTCACTCACACACACAAAGCAGCAGGGAAAGAAAAGTGATCAGTTACTGACGAGCTGATTGATGAGAAGCAGGAACAGTTAAAAAGCTGGAAAAAGAAAAAAGAAGGTAAAGAAGTTGAAGTCAGTAACAGTCAGGCAGTAGCTGGTCCTTACGGCGGACTCACTGGGAGCACTGTGCCCAGCCTCACTTCTCCTCGGTCAGAACCTCGGTCTCAGAAGGCTGGCTCTTCACATGCGCCTTGTGGGTCTTTGCTTCGTACAGCTCTCTTGTGCTGGCTCTCCTGAAGAACCCACACTGAACAGCAGGGGGCGACACAACAGCACTTTACCAACCAAGTGATTATGAACAAAAGATGTGATGTGATGACAAAGGGAAACTTAAACCAACCACTGTGGACTCTGATTCTAAAACTCAGTTTACCTTCCAGAGCAGCAGGCAGATCAGAGCCAGTAGCAAGACTCCAGCCAGGGCAGACACCACGATGATCCACAGGGGGACCCTGGAGTCCACCTGCTGCCCCACATCTGGGTAAATATAAAACTCAATCTGCAGAGCAAATGAATTAGTTAATAACACAGGAAACTACAAACAGAATCCCTTTTCACACATGCCCTGCGGACCATCTGCGGGCCATCAGCCCGGACTTTACTTAGAGTGTGGTGCAAAAAGTTTTTTTACAGTATCGATGCTGAGCCAGTCACATGATTAGAAACGTGCGTGATGTTTAGAACCATGATATTCTAGTATTTCGCTGAGCAGATGTAGTGACAGTGAACGCTGTGATCACCCGGAGAGTTAGCGGCTGTGTTCACACCCGGGTTCACACTGACATCAGGGGGCTGGGTAATGTCTGTGCAAGTTGACTCGCATGATTGTGTTCACAAAATCCGGAGTCCAGTGCATGTGTGAAAGCAGCTAGAGACAAATTACAAACCACTTGTCCCAGTGATGGTCTGCAGGGGGCGCTAACAGCACCATCATTACCTCTGTGCTGCGAGGAACCACGTTGACGGTTGGTTTCTTAGTCTGCAGCGTCAGGGCCGCCGAGCCCTGAACCAGCACTCTGCTCGCATCACTGTAGTCCTGAAACACACAGCGAACACACCTGAGACATTTTAAGTTTCACTGATCCCAGGGGGACAGTCATGGAGTGGACAGCTTCCAAAGTCAGCCCTCAGTAGCTGAGACAGAAACTCCACTTATTCCACATTAAGACTCATTAAGACGGTCTTAACTCCCCTGGGCTCAGCAGCTCCTCTCTTTAGAGCTGAAAGAGACTCTGATGAGTAGCTCGTACCTCGATCATGGTGGAGTTCCACAGTCTGGCTCTGACAGTAAGAGTGGCTGAGTTGTTCATGTTGACCAGTGGACAGACGAACGTCACGCAGTTGGCCCCGTGCTCACAGTTCTGGAAGCACAGACACATCTTTATTATTCTATAACTGTAAAACTTCAGTTTATCCTCCAGAGTTGAAGTGAATTATGAATAACGGTCTATTGGACAAACGTCCAGTTCATACTTTCCACGTTCACATGTCCGTGTCCACATCATGTGGGCTGGAACGGACTGTCTACAGACAGATGTGATTATGATTTGCCAGAGAAGGAAACCAGCCGCTTGTTTCATACATTGAAGGTTTGTAACATTTATTTCTAACATCTGGATGCTGTTGTTGAGTAGTTACTTCACTTCTTCACATCGTTCATTCAAACACGACTAAGATGACTCTCGCTCCTGCCCAGAGTATCTACAGTGAATCGTGTGTGCGTCAGTGGGTTCTGTGACTCAGCCTTTAGCCTCTAAAGACACTGGTAACAAATTAAAATATCACGTTACAATCACTTTTCTGGAGTTTCCTGAGAGTCCTCGCTTTCCGAAAATGTTCTCACTAAAAAAAATGTTTCATGTTTTGTTTTTACAACTTGTCTTTTATCTCAGAGCAGGAAGTCAAACTGCCGAACTGTTTGTACCAGAGTGTAGTATTTCTTCTTCTGTCCCTGCAGGTGGAGGACAGGTAAAACCTTTTCAGACTGCTCCTCCTTCACTTCCTCCACGAGACTCCTCTTCCCCCTCCTCTTCTCCTCCTCCTTCGACAGCTGAGCAAACAGGAGGGAAAATTCATTACTGATAGAAAAGTGGGTTGTGAAAGATCAGAGATGGTTTAAAAAGTGTCACGATTAATAGGACTGTCATCAGGAAAAGCTTTACCTCACTATATGTGGACAAAACACTGAAATCATCATTTTCAGTCTATTTAAACAAGAGACACTAAATGAACTTTGTCTTCATGGACGACTGGTTTTAATAAATACAGTGCTGTGAAAAGTTTTTGGCTCCTTTTTTGTTTTTGCATATTTAATGATTCAGATTAATATTACACACAGATAACCTGAGTAAATGATGATTTCATTTGTTAAGGGGAAGAAGCTCCAAACCTGCCTGGACCTGTGTGAATGAGGAATTACCTCCTTACTAAAACATGAATGTGTGATTAACCACGTTTTTTGGAAAGCTGAGTTCTATTTCATTTGCCACGCCCAGGCCTGCGTTGCCTGATGTTGCCATGGTTACCCCGAGGTTGAGAGGGTTGATGATGCTGTTGGGGGGATTACAGCGAGACTCTGCGGTGCCGTTCACTTGGATCTCTGTGAGGTACAGCAGCCACTTCCCATTGGACACCTCCCTCGGCCAATGAAACTCCACCTGTAGGTTGCCGACGCCATGCAGTGGCTTCCCGTCAATGTGCACCTGTCAGAGAAAGTGTTGGTAACACCTGGTCTGTTTCTGTTTCCCTCAGCAGTCAGACTGGTTTTAAACAAACCTGGAGGGTGAAGAGCAGAAGACTGCCAATGTCCTCCGTCTTCTTCATGGCCGACTCACCGACCACACGACCGCTGAAGAAGAGGGGATCTGGTTTACTGATGCTGTCAGACACAAACCAACCAATCATCAGGTCACAGGCCGTGGTTCAGATTTATGCAATGATACAGTAAGAGCTGATTTAAGCTGCTGTGGCTGCGATATAAGATGACTGAACTTTCCCACTCTGTGTTCATACTCACAGAGAGAGGGACATCTGCGGTGAGTACTCCACCACCATAGAGACAGAGACTGCAGACAGATCGGACTGTTCACTGAGCCTGGAGACACAAAGACACACAACTTAGTACGTGTCCCATAAAACACATTCAGAGAAGTGTGATGGGTGATGGGTGATGGGTGGTGGGAGGCCTACGTGGACAGCTGCAGCACGGACTGGATCTCTCTGGTGTCCAAACTGATCCCAGATGACTGAAATGTGAGCAACACCTGAACCTGAGGTAAAGAAAAAGAAGCTCAGTCTGTGTGCTGATAGTACTGGTAGTACTACAGTGCCAGCACTTCTGTACCTTGTGGTTGCTTTTGAATGGGTTCCCCAGGTCACACAGGAGAACAGGGCCCTCAACAGAACACGCCACCACCGCTGTGACATCACCCTGAAACACAAACGCACTGTAACAGTGACTGGTCCAAGTCAGATCCTATAAATCCAAATCCAGTTGCATTAGGTAAAACATAATCAACTCAAGTCTGCTTCAAACAGTTCAGGTCAAATCCAAGTCCCCCTGGGGGAAGTCCTAGTGATGTCTCAAATCAAGTCCTTTAGGGCCAGTCCAAGTTGTTGGGTCTCATGCTGCCCAGTGAGGAAGCAGTGGTCCCAGTTTGAGCCTTTTCCTGCAGGTTCTTCTCACAGAGTTCAGCTTTTTAAAAGGTGCTCTTTCTGACCTACAAGTCACTTAAAATACAGTCCAAGAATCAGGTGTAAAGCTGCTGGCATTAGCCACACCCCCCAGAACACATAAACATGCGTTAGCATGGCAACAATACCAGCGACCAGGTCCAGGGCCGAGCCGATGTCGCATGAACCGCTGCTGTCAAACTAAATGAATGACCAGAGCTGCAGCAGACTCCAGTGACCTCAGTCTACTACAACCTCAGCTGCTCTTTACCACAGAAGAGAATAAGCCTGACTGCTGCTGGTCACTTCCTCTCTCTCTCATCGTGTTCACACGACTGATTAACAGTAACTGTGGCAAAGACAGGAAACACTGGAGACGGTCTGAGGTTTTCTGAACACAAACACTGGATAGAGGACCAGAGGGTGTAATAATCTTAGTCATGGATTACAGCTGATGCAATGTTAATTTCCACTTACATGCAGATGACTTTGCTCTACATCAACACTGTCTTCTTGTTTCTTGTGCTAAAAGCTGGACGACAAACACGCTTAGTTTCGTTACCTTTGTTCGAACTTTGGAGTATATGAGCGAGGACGGGATGGAAACATTCAATATGGCAACGTGAGCGTCTTCTGCTGGTCGGCCCGGTGATGGCGTGTTGCTAACGTTAACCTCTAGAAGGATTTGGTTGATGCTGGCGTTGAAGTGTAACAGCTGATGGCCGTTCTGCCTAGAGACACACAAACACATGAAACACATCATCGCACCAACAGAAAAACACGATGGGTGACGTGTGGACAATGTTAGTAATCTCAACCTGTGCACCAAGTTACACCTTTCGCTCTTCCTGCCTGTCTTCTCTGCAGAGGACTGCAGGCAGGAAGGGTCGTTTGTCTGACTCATCTCAAGTCATGTTTGTGTTACGGGTCAAGTACCAGCTTCAAGTTCCCAGGTTCAAGAGAAGATTCGAGTCTTAGTGTTCAAGCATTAGTCAAATCTCAGGTCACTTCCTACGTCCTTTAGGGAAATACTTAAGTCTTAAATCAGTATAAAAACTAATGTCAAAGCAAGTCCTTAGGCAGTAGGTCTAAATCTTCAGATAGTGGTTCATATGGCAGCAGTAGGTGAGATGTTGGCTGCAGCTAGACTGGTAGGTTCAGGTGAACTGAAGGTTAATACAGTCCAAAAACACACGGAAGAAGGATTCACTTACGCAGGGAAGGGTTTTTGGTTCTCATCAGTGAACTGGGCCGTCATCTGCAGGTTACTATGGCAACGGTTATCAGAACCACAGGCCTTCTGGATGTGAATCTAATGGATGAAGAATCACGTAATCAACGTTCAAAGTCAGTGAGTTTGGTGTAAGTTAAAGCAGAGTTCTGTTGAGTTACAGAGATTGCGACCTGGGTTCTGACCAGTACTGTGGTAGAAATGATCATATCCCAGGTTCCACTGTAAATAATGTGTATGTTTGGTTGTGATTTTGACCTGATTTTGGTTTCAGATGGTTTCTGACATGAATACTAACAACTTATTCTGTTTGGTTTGGGTAAGTTTTTCCCATTGGTTCTGATGGCTTCTTACCCTGGGTATTGTTGTCAATGGGTTCTGACTTTATCTGATTATGTTTCTGACGGGTTCTGTTGGTTTTGGCTAAAGGTTATGTCTTAGGTCTGTGTGTCCAAGCCTGGGTTCTGGTAGCTTATGTTTTGAGTGGGATCCTGATGGGTTCTGGGGTGCACAGTAGGCTCTGACCTGGGTTCTGATGGGTTGGGGTGTCTGGCTTAGCACTGGAAGGTCTTTCAGGTCCTGCACGATGTTTCTTTTCTTGGGAAGCTTCTCATACAGAGAAGCGTTCAGGGAGAACACCAGGGGTTCCACTTTGTTTTGGATCTGACTCTGAGAAACACAGAACAAAGTTCATCAGTTTTCATGTTTGGCTTTGTTTCAGAATCGGGATTCTGTGTCTGCTGGTTTTCAGGTCTCTGCAGGTTGGGTTCACTGAAAACAAAAACCAGTTGGTGCCTGTAAGAAAGAATGAGGCGGATTTGGCGAATGGCCAGCGAGAATGTGCAGTAACATACCAATGCTCGGAAATCAGCAGAGTGAGACTGAGACGGTCACGCATCAGTTAACTCTGCTCTTACAAAAGAGTAGTATACTTAAAGTTTATTTTATTAAGTATACTTGAGTTATACTTCAAGTATAGTAAGTGTACTCCCATGTACTTCTAGTATACTTGCTAATATATTATTTTAATACTTAATGCTTATTTTAATACTAAATTGGCCTACTTTTAAAACTGATAAGTACATAAAAAGTATACTTCAAGTATACTTGCTCATTTTTAGTTTAAAAGAAGTATACTAATAGTATACTTGAATGTACTTCTTTTTCGTAAGGGTGATCATAAACAAAACTGCAAACATCAGCGCGGATGTGGGCTGAAACCCAAACATACACTGATAAGAGCAACATGACAGGACGAGTCCGCTCTGTGCACAGACTGTGAACCCGTCCTCAGCCTGAATGTAGACTGTACCTCAGTCTGAGCAACTATCTGATGTCCATTCGGCTCCTGTCAGAGGCTGTGTACTGTTTTCTGTCTCACTGATTAAAGCTCTGCTGGTGCTCTTATCATGTGCAGCACAACTTCCTATCATTAAACTAATTTTGTTCTACCGTCAAAATATCAGAAATTCCCAGATGAAGCTTGGCAGCAAGTCTGCAGAAATGAAGAGCCCCGTTAAGATCAGGCCCCAAACATTTCCTAATGACACTAGCAGCCTTTGGAGGCGTTAGCCTTTATCTAGAGATGCTGGAGGATCAAGAATTTCCTGATTTCCAGAGGACGAACCCTCTGGATACAAAAACACTGTTGGGTGCATGTGTCTCACCAGCAGCCCGACTCTCAGGGTTTCACACTGTTTCTTCGGCATCGACAGGTACCCGGAGTACGTGCTCTGTCCGTTGTCATGGAAACGGAGACGGGATTTAAGGCTGGTGACATCGGCGGTCACGGTGAAGTGGACGGCTGAGAGACGGAGACACAAACGTTAATGTTAGCTAGAAACAGCATGTTTGGTGTGATTTATGTAGAAGTGCAGAAATGAGACACGGTTCACTTTGTGCAGGACAGGACCCTGTGGCGTCTTCGTTAAATGCACTGGAGAAGGGTTGGAAGGTTCATGCGGTTTAACTGATTTTCTTTTTTTCGTTAAGCTTAGAGAAAAGTTTGTTTAGACTGGAGGTGTGTTTGTATGAGCTGCAGTGTAAATGTGACTGTCCACGTCACATTTCTGTGTTCCTGCTGGGACCTGTGTTGCATGCATACACTCTCTCTGGTTTCCCATTATTTCTGCCTAGATCTTTTCAACTCACTGTCAACAAATGAAAATGCCAACAAAACAGTAAAAAATGAGTTTGCAAATGAACCTTTACATGTATTATCAACACATCCTCATCATGTTAGAAAAAGTGAAATAGCTGCAATTATGTTCCCTACAAAAGATATTTGTATTTTCAGTTTTACTTCATGAAAAGCTCATTTGGAGAAAACAGCAATGCTGACTTAGTGTTTAGGAGCAATAAACAGAAGAGGACCAGTGACTAAACTCTGAGGAGCTCCACTCATTTTAGTCAGTCTGTATTTAGCAGTGTAAGAAGATCTGTTTAGGACTTGCTGAGCGCCATCTATAAACTGTGTGGATTTAAACCTTTTATATGTGACCTGATCAGCCTGAAGAGATGCAGAGAGCTCTAAAGTTTCAGTTCAGTCTGTGTGAAGTCTGTTAACTGCTGTAGTTCTTGTTACACTATTCACAGCTCATTTGTTCTACTTTAGAATTGAACTTCTGTGTTGTTATTCTAACCTGTAATGTGTTTTTAACTGGGCTGTAATGCAGCTGAGCTGGTAGAGCAGAAGTCTCCCAAACCCAGGATGAGGTTTGATTCCCTGTTCCTCCCGGCTACATGCTGAGGTGTCCTTCGAGAGGACATTGAAACCTTGTAAGTGGCTTTAGATAAAAAAGCATCTGCTTAATGTAATTTGTTATTCAGCCAAAGAAGAAGCAGACTTCTGTTCATGAGTCAAACTGTTCAGAAACGTGAGCAGTACTAACAAACGAGTTTTAATATCTGAGCCTGTGTCTGTGTAGCTCCCTGGGGAACCACTGGAAACTGGACTCTACAAGGAACCTCAAGGCTCAACCATCCAGAAGCGTCACAGACAAACCAGTGTTTAAATTGTGTGTGTGTGTGTGTGTGTCTGGCTTTAGTCCCATAGCAACAGTGTGCCCTTGTCTCTGATTGGTTAAATTAATGAGACACAAAGGTTGGACACACACACACACACCAGGAACAAAAGTGTGTGTGTCTCAGATGTAATAATATCAGTTTCTGTGACACGATTCATCTTCAGAGAAACACACAGAGGACGAGGACACACAAGGACATGGTATGATGTCATCTCGTGTGTGTCAGTTTGTTGATTTACAGCAGCTGTTAATTGACAGCTTCGTCCTGTCAATCAATCATGTCGACCAGTTATCTGAGAGCACACAGGAAGCAGGTGGGTGAAAATTAATGAGTCTATAAACAGACTCGTTAGCATCATGTGCTCATAAACAGTGCATCTGTCTGGTGCTAGCATTAGGACTCTGATTTAACTGGTGTCCCTCAGTGTCCCACAGCTGTCCTCATCAAGGACGAAGAAGAGCCACACAGTCTCCTCTTTACTTTTCTGTCCCACAGGAAAACTGGTCTGCAGCAGGCTCAACCACAGGATGCACAGCAGGAGGCTGCGAGATTGTGACACTGTCCTGGTTTCATGATACGCTACACGTTATGTATAAGTAGCAATGAAAAACTCTTTTTTACCCTCAGTGCCAGGCCAACAGCTCATGCCTGTGTGGTAATTAAACCAACAGCTGATGGGATAGAGTCCTTCAGGGGTGTTGAAGCTGTGAAGTTCCCATTTATTCTCCTTGTCCTCAAGACTCTTTGACTTGACGAGATGACAGGCACCTTTAGAGCAGCTTCTTTGGGATCATGACTGAAGGTAAACTTTATTTCCCCACCTTCATTTTCTGTTTCTGAGCTGTTTTTTATGTTTCTCTTCAGGAACAAGTGAAAACGTCTTCTTCAACCAAACCTTTTACTCATCACAGGAATGAAAGTGCAGTTTACTCACTGATGTTGTCTGTGTCGCTCTTCTCTCCGGTGCTGAAGACGTAGGAGAAACACACCTGTACCTGAATACTGGCACACACACAGACGGTCTTTTAGCTCACTAGCTAATTAGCTTATTAGCTGTTAGCTTGTTAGCAGGTCACAGCTTTGAATCTCACCAGAAGTCGCAGTTGTTTGGGTCGACGATGTCTGGAGAAACTCTGAGCGTTTTATTAAGGTGGACGACTGGACGACTTCTGCAGATACAATCAATCAACGAGTCACAGTATCCGGAGAAAGGACACAATACTCAAATATACACACACACACACACAACTACATGTATACTATCAAACTTGTCCAGATCTATTCCACAAACTTTAAAACACCTGAGTAACACCTGAGAGTAGGCAGTATGTCTCACTTTTACCTGGGTCAAAATAACTACAGAAAGGAAACTACCACACGTACACCTAGAGTCTGCTCCACATCATGTTGCCTAGTGCTGCTCAAAGGGGGATTTGTTGGGTTTTCCTTATTATTTAGTTGTATTGTTAGGTCTTAAACCTTAAACATTGTAAAGTGCCTTGAGATGACTTTTGTTGTGATTTGGCGCTATATAAATAAACTAGAATTGAATTGAATTGAATTGAATCAAACCCTAACGATTGGTGTCAACCTGCCCAGCATCCAGGTTCTGGACAAACTCCAGAGTCAGACTTGTCTTGCTCTGACAATAATTCTGGTTCTAATTCTGAGGACTAAGGTGCATGCATGCATTTGCAAATTATCAGCGTGAGGGTCTGAGGTGGAGACACAGTTTCCAGGATGAGTATGAGCTCCATGGTTCCAGAAGCTGACCCTGCTCAGATTCAGCTTGTAACATAACCTCTGTAGTGACCTCTGAGTAGTTGCAGGTAGTTTAACGTACCTGAGCACAGCAATGGTGTCGTCCAGAGAACCGACCAGTAGATCTGGATACTGGTTCCCATCAACATCTAAACCTGCAGACAGGGAGTACCCGAAAGTCCTGAATCTGGGAGAGATGCTGCTGCCCATAATCACCTGCAGAGGCAAGAAGGGACAAGTTTGTCCAGTTCCAGTTTAAATCATCCTCCACACTTTCAAAGGGCTATTTAGGGGTTCAGCTTTAAATCAGGTTTAGCTTAAGGTGCGGGGTAAAGGTTGGGGTAAATCACACCTGGGTTGGTTGTGTGGAGACCCCCTTACTGCTCCCAGTCCAGATCATCACACTGCCTGATTCATGGAAAGGAGCTCCGACTGCAAAGTCTGAAAAACAACAACCCATCACGCTGCCTAGTCATTGAATATTTACAACATGACATCGTCGGCGTATTGTTGTGTTCTCACCCTGGAAGCCATCTTGGTTCAGGTCTCCAGCAGCAGCTACAGCCATGCCAAAACCAGACCCAGCTGGTCCCCTCAGAACCACGCTAGGCTGAGGGTCAAACCACCCTCCTGAGTTCATGTAGACATAAACGGCCCCACCCGCATCCTGCTCACGATGGAAATAAAAAGGAGCGCCCACCAGCAGGTCGTTCCACCTGCAGAAACAGGTTAGTGTTCAAGGTTTGAAATGTTACTGGAAACATTCATGTGTAAAAAAATATGAAAGCTCATATTTTTTAAAAACATGTTAAAGAGACGCACCACTGCACCAGTTCCTCTGAGTAACAGGTTTTAAAAAGACACTTCACTAGCATCATTTTTTTAGCCAACTCTCACTGCTGAATCCTCTAACTCCTATTTTCAACTGGATCTGGCAGCAGATAAGTATGCAAAAAGTCTATTTTTGACGTAATTTGCTTCAAGCAGAACATAGGATTTGAGACAAATAGGAAGTAAAGACACGCGACTGATAGCAAATCCAGTTAACTACTGACCCTCATCACTTTCACTGACAGTGCCTTGGGGAAAGATTTTTTAAAATTCCTTCAGGTCAAGGTAAAATTAAAAACTTCCTGCACTACGTGCAATGTATAAGAGTTAAATCCAGTTTTTGGGCTGTAGTACAGTTTAGTAGCAGTGCCATGGAACAGGTAAGGAACACAACATCAGATGTTGGAAGAGTTCAAGTCTTTGAGTTGAGACATGAAGGCTTTGCTGTTACCCATCGCTGTTGAGGTCGGTGGCCGCCACAGCGTTGCCGAAGTACGAGCCCGTCTGTTCACCGCGCAGGGTTTGTCCAATTCGCAGAACCTTAGGCTGTTTCAGCAGCAGGTACACGGAGCCGCGAGCATCGGCCTTAGAGTCCCTAGGAGCTCCTGCTCATAAGTACAGAAATGAACATCAGTACCTCATCAGTCCATCTGCCAACCGATTTGTTTATCAAAAAAAACAAAAGTGGAGCCATCACCTGTTACTATGGTTTCATCATGCTCAGAGAGAAGACGATGAGCCTGAGTGACCGAGTATCCTGAAAGAACACACTCTTAATGTTAACAGTGTTAAAGACAGATTTTAAAATAATTGAATTCTCTGCGATTAGCTCCTGTTTGCAGTTAATCACAGATGTAAAGTCACTGTTTCACTACTGAAAGAAACTGTAAAAGTCTGAATATGGTTGTGTAGTCCTCAGTTTGTCCTGGGAGACATCAGAGACAACTTGGACATTACACTATTCACATCGACATGTGGTCACATTTCACTCAGTTGTTGGATGTAAAGGCAGGGTTCACCTATATAAATGTGTCTGTTCTCTTCAGTTTTCGGTAAAGTGCTCTTCCGGGTGTCTAAGCTATCGTTTGGATTCATCCAGGACAAATGGACATTTCCTGCAACACATAAGAAATTAGGTCAAACTAAACGTGAGTGAGACAACAGTGTCACAGGAACAAGTGAGAGGAGAAGAGGACAGACTCTCACCCTGCCATTCAAAGCTTCCAGGTGATCCAACAATGATTTCAGTCTGAGTGATGGAGGCTGATATTCCCATGGTGCACATGGCCTCACCCCTGTAGTCCCCTTGGTAACTAAACACAGAGAAATACAGGTTATCTGTGGCTCCTCCCCAAACATGCTACCAGGAAGCAGGTGAACACCACTCTGCATATCTGAAATGTATTGCATATTTGAAAAATTGCATTTTGTGTTTACTCAGGTTATCTTTGTGTAATATTAAAATGTGTTTGATGGTCTGAATCATTTAACACATATGTAAAAACAACAAAACTTCAGGAAGAGGGCAAATAGTTTATCACCATACTTTTTACACTAAAATTGCAACTACATTGTGTTTTTTCTGTCACCAATATGATGATTTGTTCACAATTAATGTACAACACTAGTCGGATGTACAATAAAACTTAACATATCAATTAAATGTCCACAGGCAACATATTTTTATCTTTGAAAATATTTAATGTGAGTTATCCCCTTTTCTCCTCCCTGAAAATATCAGATTCTACAGTTCAATGTCCAGATATGTGACTCCACCTTTATTAACATGTTTTTTGGTTGGTTTCAGACACCCACCGTACTGGGTAAGGGTCAGGGTCAATAGAGAAAAATCTGATATTCAATTCAACTCAGTTCATTTATATAGCACCAACAAAAGTAATCTCAAGGCACTTTACAATGTTTAAGGTTTAAGACCTTAAAGAGTCTATCAGTACAACTATAGGGAATTATATAAAAAAACACAACAAATCCCACTGAACAGCACTAGGAGACTGTGGAGAGGAAAACCTCCCTTTAACGGAAGGTTCAAAGTCACCTGAGCCAGCTCTAACTATCAGCTTTATCAAACAGAAAGTCTTAAGTCTAGTCTTAAAAGTAGAGACAGTGTCTGCTTCCCGAACATGAACTGGGAGCTGGTTCCACAGGAGAGGAGCTTGATAGCTAAAGGCTCTGCCTCCCATTCTACATTTGGAAACTCTGGGAACCACAAGTAGACCTGCACTCTGAGAACGAAGTGTTCTGCTGGGATGATATGGTACTATGAGGTCTTTAAGGTATGAAGGGGCTTGATCATTAAATGCTTTATATGTGAGGAGGAGGATTTTGAATTCTATTCTGGATTTTACAGGGAGCCAATGGAGGGAAGCTAATGTAGGAGAAATATGATCTCTCTTACTAATTCCAGTCAGAACTCTGGCTGCAGCATTTTGAATCAGCTGGAGGCTTTTTAGGGAGTTACTGGGACATCCTATTAGAAGGGAATTACAGTAGTCCAGTCTAGAAGTAACAAATGCATGGACTAGTTTTTCAGCATCGCTTTGAGACAGGATGCTT
>OMLM01018449.1:0-10012 GCA_900302695.1 Helostoma temminkii | reverse complement strand
TTGAAACCATCCCTCCAGACCTGTGTCTGCCTCAGTATCAGTACTAGTACTGAGTACAGTATCATGTGGAATTTACATCATCTGCAAATCATATTGGAGAATGTTCTGTCAGTGGTATTTTAACAGAAATAGCAGTGGACTGAGAACAGAACCCTGAGGAACCTCCTGTCTCTGGCCCTGGTGTTTAGGAGCTGTCGTATTTCCATCCAGACTCTAGGTGGTCCCGGACTTTTCCTTGCTCTGTGTTAAGTTCCACAGGCAACTGTTAAGTTTAGTGGCCTGTGAAAGGCTGTAATTGTTCATAGGTGAAAAATGACAATAAAAAGACTGAAAACAAATTTTAAGAATCATTTGCCAAACTGTTGCAATTCCCAAACGCAGCACTTAACAAATAAATCACACAGAATTTTGCTCCGTCTGTGAACTAACCTTGTCAAACAGTCCATGTTCAGTCTCCAATCCAAGATGAAATATTAATTTTTACTACTACAAGTGAAATAACACTGAGCAATAATCTGAAGGATTAGATATCGCTCCATGAGCTGAATGGAGCATGAATAAAAATGTGCATACACGTCAGCACGACCTGAAAGAGAGAAACTTTAACATCTGATGTATAAAACTTGTATTGGACATTGAGTAACAATAATTATAATAAAATAGAGTAAAGATGTAGAAAATCATAAACTCTCATTGTTCTCTCGTCTGTGAACGTCCGTCAGCCTTGTTTTCGCGATGGCCTCCAGTTTCTCCTTCCTTACAAGCTGTGGTGCTTCCATGAGCTCGCACTGGGGAGTGAAATTAAATCAGTCACTTTAGAAGCATTTGGACACTTACATGTGCTTTTGGTCAGATTAAAACCAAAGTCTGTTTAGATACACGTGAGCTCAATTAAAATCCTCAGTGACTGACTTCTCAAACAACTAGACATCACACAACATTTTATTTTAACTTCAACATCAGCTAAAAACAATTACTTTCTACCTGTTCTGCAAAATCAAAAGTGAATAATCTTCATTTTTGACTTTTCTCCGGAACAGTACAGACCTAGGAACATATTATATAGTGTCCAGGACCCACAAGCTACCAGAGATTTGTGAGCTTGAAGGAAAAAGACAACCTGCAGAGGCAAATAACCTGAAGTGTTTCAGTCATTACAAGCACAAAACAGACTGCTTAGGGAATACAGCTGGAGTTACATACAAACACTAACAGCAACTTGCAGTAGTAATCCAGTCACAACACTGCGGTGCAGTAGTAGTAGTAAAAGAAAGAGTAATTATACTAATTAGAAGCCCAGTAGTAGTATTACTGGAAAGAATTAAGATAAGCAGAAAAGTTCCAGTAGATGCAGCAGATAAAAACTGGCTTTATGTTGTGTTTGATTAAGATAACATTGCATTCCTTTAATTGTTGCTTAATTTGAATGAAATTAATTTATAAAAAATTACATTTAACATAATAGTAATTACTTATATATCATATAATAAGTAACTGAATCCTTAAACTTCCTCCAGATCATGTTTGTCCATGAATTCTTTTGAAGCTGCAGTGGGTTTGAGGTCAGAAGGAGGAGGAGCAGGTGGAGCAACTCTGTAGATGGAGGTCTGGATCACATTGTACTGTAACACACAGCAGGAGTACTAAGTACAGTAAAGGGGTAGTACCACTTATTATATAGCCAATAGCATATCACAGGAGCAGTGACACTCAAAATTATTCTACTGCAAATTAGGTCTTTTGGCAAAATCTACAAAATTTTTGCAACAAATGGAGAAGAACAATTTAATCTGCTCAGCACAACTAATGTTACAAGTGGTTCCTCCGATTCAACAGGAAATGCAGCTTTTAATGACTATTGGAGTCTCTAGAGTAGAACCCCTGAACAGGATCAATCCAGTACTGACAGAAAACACACCCCGAACTGGCTACGGGTTTGTTGAGTGCCATGTTAGAAATATGTTGATTTAACACAAACTGTAGTAGCAGTGATTAGTTACACTACAAGAGTAGCATTCACTTGTCAGAACCACCAACCTGTAACACGAGTATTAGCAGTGACTCATATTAGTGATGTAGTAGTAACTGCTAGTATTATAGTAGCTGCAGTAGTTTACCTGCACAGTGACCAGAGTCTCTGGGTTCTCCCACATAAAAGGTGAAAGGTTGCTCGCCTGCTCGTCACAGTTCTTCTTCTTCACATAGACACAAAAACCAAAACCTGCAGCAGAGCTTCAAGAGTCACTTTAGCCTCAAACTGACACAACTTCACACTGAGCTTTATACAAAACATTTAAGATATATTTTAGCTACATTAAACTCTTATCCAACAGCTTTTTGTATTTATGAAGCAGTGGAGCATAAAGTCTAAAAATACCAGACACGCCAAGTACTACTAAGATGAAGAACAAGGTAAGGATGGAAATACTGTATATGACAACCTCACTGAGTATTCTGAAGTTATGCATCTCATGGTGATTTACTTCAGAGATGTTAGTGGACATAGTGGTGGGAACATCTGGAAGAAGACACGTGAAAAAGATGAACAAAGAAATGCAGGTGGTGCAGAAGATCCCTTTCTCCAGTAACAACTGTGCTACACTTTGTGTTGTGGTTTTTGGTCTGGCCCCCAGAGAAAAACGCATTACAGATATGAAAGCGCAAACAAAATGCAGCAAATAGAAAACATGTACATAGAGAAAATGCAACATATAGACTATCCCAAACCGGACACAAACCTTTTGTCTTTTAAACATCCTTGAAGTTTGACTAATTGATGTGTTTGATCTGGTTTAATAGATAAATACAGCTGGGTGTCATCTGCATAGCAGTGTTTTCTAATAATGCTGCCAAAGGGAAACGTGTACACTCCATAACTAACATTTGTGTACATAGAAGACTCGTGACTAACTAAAAATCTATCTCATGATAACATTTAAACCTTCAATCACAACGACATGTCACGGTCACTGAACTGTTACTGTCAGGTTTTTGAGCAGAGCCACTCCAGTAGAAGGGATGTGGTTTCAGATGTTTTTTTTACTACAGTGGTAAGTAAATCTGAGGTTTTCACACTGCTTTTCAAAAAGGAAAACTTATAATATAATAATTTCCTTTCTCACTTATTTCACGTTTTACTGAACAGAAGTAAAGTATGTACATATTCATGACTCATGCTTAGGCAAATATTTCTGCAGATGTGGCCAAAAACCTTCTCTGTTAGGCAAATCAACAGTATTAGAACATGGAAAACACATTTGTTCTACACATATTGCTTTACTGCGGAAATTACCTGAGATGAGGCAGAATGTGTCCACAAAATGAAGACTGTTACGGCTCTTTCTGCCACAGAAGTACCGCCTGCAGTCCTCCGCTGTGATGTCTGTGATCACAAGTCTGTTTTGCAGGAGTGGAAATTTGTTTTTAAAATCAAGAGAGCAGTAGCTGGGATCAGGGTCTGATACAGAAAACCTGCGGACGATACAGCCTCTGAGCTGACTGTGGATCTCCATGTGCCAATAAATGTCAGAAATTTCCTCAGAGCAGTTCAGGATGATGTTCTGACCCAGCTCCACTCTGACCTCCGTCACCTTCTCGGCCTCTGCACAGACCAGAAACAGCAGCAGGATCATCCAAAGCAGATCCATGATCAGGTTCAGCATCAGGAACAAGAGAGAGCGTCTGAAACCCAGCACACTCTGATCTGACACTGATCATCCTCCACACACTCTTCACTTCCTGTTGTTTGTTTTCTGTATTAAAAATCCCACTTACTACACCACAAATAGGTAAGTTAAGAAGAAGTGTTGGTTATGTCGTGGGTTAATAGAGCAGGTTTTTAGATAACAGCTTTACTGTAGAGTTTTTAGAAGCATTTGATCAGTTATGTTCCCCTAAAATGGTAAAATATTTATTTAGGTATAGACGTACATACTGTTCATCCTTTATCATATGAATTCACATTGTTAAGAAACAACTTAAACAGATGCTGATAACATCATAGCTACAGTGTTGACTTCTTCTTTTCTGCTTCCGTTTTCTCTTTATATTAAAAATACTTCTGACTAATCAGAGGATGCAGCACTTTGTTTACTGGGTAGTTGCACTTCTTCAAATAATAAACCCTGTTTTGAGGCCTTTGTAATTTCTTCATCTTAATATCTTGCCAAGCTAAAAAGGCTCTTCGCTCAGTAGTTTTTTCTGTCCTTGTGTTCAGGCCAATAGAAAAAAATACAACTTGAGTTGCCAAAGAAGCGTCTAAAGCATCTAAAGCATCTAAAGCAGTCTAAAGCGTCCTCTGAGGCGTCCGAGCTGGAAGTGAGTAAAGTCGGATAGTGGGCCAGACTGAGCTAGAAACAAAGCTGCAGCTCCGTCAGTTCTAACCACAGTAGTAGCAGTACTAATAACTGCAATAGTTCTACTAATGATAACAACAGAAATAGATACTGTATAGCAGTACTAGCAATCTGTATAACAGTAGTAGTGGAGATAGAGACAGTAACACTAGTACTAGAAGTCACAATGCTGCCTCACTCAGTCAAAGTACATTTGCTCATGTACTAAACTTTGAGGTACTTTACTGTAGTATTTCCATCTCATGTTACTTTTTCTCCATTTCGTGTATTTTAACATCTTTACTAATTACTAGTTACATTACTAATACTACTAAGTACTAAAACACTGATGTATCATTTATGGAATAACCCAGTCACTACAGCAGGTGTTAAAATCAGCAGTAGTAATATTAGTAGTGGTGACTCCATCTTGTGTCAGAAACATGTTACTGCAATAAAGTTCAACTCAAACATTGAACTCCGTGAGCAGTTTACACACAGAGTACTGTACATGTACTTTATGTACTTTTGCTGTTCTTTATTGAGGTAGTTTCACTCATACTGATGCTCTCCACTGTCTCTCCACCATCTAATGTGACCTCAGTGATAAACGCAGATACATGTGATTTAAATAATTTTTTTGCTGCACAAACCAAAGTGGAGTTAAGTTTACTTCAAAGTCTTGATCTACCACTGTGTACAGTGCAGTACTCTCAGTGCAGAGAGAAGCATCACAAATGAAACCAACTGACCACTAAAAACAGAAACAAATGGAACTACAGAACCAGAACCAGAACCAGAGGAGGGTCCATTTGTCAGATAAATACACTGAACTGACTGTGTATCTCCATGTACCAGTAGGTGTCTGATTTATCCCCAGAACAGTTGAAGGTGATGTTCTGACCCAGCTCCACTCTGACCTCCGTCACCTTCTCGGCCTCTGCACAGACCAGAAACAGCAGCAGGATCATCCAAAGCAGATCCATGATCAGGTTCAGCATCAGGAACAAGAGAGAGCGTCTGAAACCCAGCACACTCTGATCTGACACTGATCATCCTTCACACACTGAAAAGTCTCTTCACTTCCGATTTGAACCACAAACACCAAACGCAGCAAACAATCAACAACCGGACGTTTACACACATGTGCTCAGAGTAAAGAAGAGGTTGTGCAGAAGAAGCAGGAAGAGAAATATTTCTACAAAGACCTAATAACAATAATGTTTTAGATGTTTATTAAAAGTTAACAAAGCATAAATGAAAGAACACTGTGTCCTGCTGACTGCTTCATTCTGTCACTTCCTCACATCTGGTACCTTCTGAACTTTCCATAAATCAACCAGTGTCTGGTTATTTCTGTCAGCTGCTGCAGGACTTTACCTGTTGTTACAATAATTTTCCTGCTGGTCTTCCTGCTCTGACTTAATGTTTCTATGTAGTTTGGAGTTAAAACTGGATGTTTCAGTTGCAGTGGCTCCATCTTGTGTCATGAAGCTGTTACTTCAGATTCAGGTTTTATTTCAGAGGGAAAACAGTTTCAGTTTGCAGCTGTTTCCACACTGCAGTTATTTGTTCAGGCTATTTTGACTGAAGACTGTCACATTAATTTCATTCTATGTTGTCATTTTGTTTAAAGCTTACGGTTGGCATGGTGGTGTAGTGGTTGACACTGCCTCCTCACAGCAAGAAGGTCTGAATCCTTGTGTAGTTGTATATGAGTGTGATCCTGACATATTTACTCACATGTTTCCATACAGTGGTGAATGTATGTGGATTCTTCTATGAGGAGTTGGGCAAGGTGGGCGCCCAAGGCACAGTTTCAGTGCCTCAGAATTTTAACTAGAAGCCAACCTTCTTCTGAAACCATCCAAGTCACTAAAGGGAAAGAATGGGTGAATATAATTCTCAGAATGTGCAGATATAGGAATTAAGTCAATTCAATTCAATACTGTTTATTTATAAAGTGCCAATTCAACAACAAAAGTCATCTCAAGGCATTACAAGAGGGTATTTATACATTATAATGTTACAAATGAAAGATGATATTTTCAAGTCTGGTAGTACCAGAAAGTGTAGCAGCTGCTGTTCTGTAGACACAGCAGCAGGAGTAGTGGTACTAATGGTTCAGTAGAAATAAAAGCATTAGAAGCAGTAACTTTACTAGTAATAGTAGTGGGACAAGTTTAGGTAAAAACAGAACTAGAGTTCTACTAGTGATACTAGTGGTACCAGGAGCACAGTGTAGTTTTTACAGTGAGAGTAGTGGTGGGTCTAATTATCAGTATCATCAATACTTGAAGTTATTTATAGTAGTAGTAGTGTAGTTTAAATTGTAATGCAGCAGCAACAATAATAGTTTAAGTTGAAGCACTAATTCTAGTATTAACAAAAGGATACATGTACTACTTGCAGTACTAGTAGTAGTGACCATACTGGTATTACAATAGTAGTAATGGGTAATATTTTTTCATTAGTAAAGATGGCCAGATGAGTTTGTGTAATAAAGTAAATGATTATTTTATTTTAGGTCCTTATTAATCCAGTGGATGTCCACATCACAGATGTTAACTTGATAATCACACTGGACTTTTTTCTTCCCAAGAAAACTGAGCCAGATTCAGGACATGTTCTTAAACTGCAGATTCTGTCAGGCTCATAGCTGTAGTGCTGATAAATTCCATTGTCTTCATCAGTTGAGAGCATGTCTGTCCTTCATCCCTTATTTGGTCTGTTTCCTGTCTCCCTCCCCTCTGCTTGTTGCTCTATTAATTACCTGAATCACTCTCACCTGTTCTCTCCCTGCTCTCATATAAGCAGCTCCTCCCGTCTGCTTTCTTGCCAGATAGACACACACTAACCCAAGAAAATTACCATCCAGCGATTCATTCCAGACTGATTCAGCCTTCACCTATGACCCTCCTGTGCTGTAAGTATTTCCCCTTCTGATTCTGTTGCCTCTCCTTTCCTGTATTCTCACAGTACCGGACCTGCCCCTGTTCAGTTCAGTGACAACTCAGTCACACAAGAGGAGAAACAACCACAGGCAGAAGGATCTGGCCAACAATGTTCCTACTTCCACTGCTTTCCCCATGATCGAAGTGGCAGGGGCTGGCACATAGCCTGTTTTCATCCCTTGTCTGATGCTGACCAGAAAGAGGCTCTGAGAGAATCTGCCACACCTTTTAAAAATGTTGACTTCCAGTTTTACCTGAACACATTATCTCCATTTCAGCTTTTGAGAATTTAGAAATTTCTATATACAGCTTGTGTTGCTTTTGACCTGATTATACACAACAAACTGCACCTACAGAGTTTGTCCACCTGCTGCTGAACTTGGACTGACTCTGGTTTCAAGACTGCGAAAATGTTTCTTCAATCCTCAGAAATATGGTTTACCTGGAACAACTTTAATCTGGACTCAAAAAATGAAATGTGCACAGTATACTGTGTCTGAAATTCTTGTGTTCTGAAATAAAAAGTTACAATTTCTTCTGCAGTAACAAGTTTGTTCCACAAGATGGAGCCACTATTACTAACTGTACTGTCGCACAATCAAGTATTTCAAATTATACAGCCACACGAGAACCAGTTTGCTTTCAGCGAGCCATAACAGTCATGTCATTATCCTCTGCCTTTGCAGCACAACTAGCCTCTGTACAGGTGTTTCTGACAAGTCTCATTTGTGCTGCTGGTTGTAATTGCTATGTACAGCAATCACATCTGATGTTTTGTCTGCTGTTAATGTTGGCCTTTGTTAGCTTTAGCAGTTGACTTTGAGCAATCACACTACTGTTAGACAAATCTAATAAATGATGCACTGATTTTTTTTTTTTTTTTTTTTTTTTTTTTTTAAATCAAAGCCTCAGTTGATCATAATAGTCCAGCCCGTGATGCAACTGATTCTTAGTTCTAGTCCAGCAAAGGCTTGGTGCCAGATTGGAACCAGTTTTTCTTCTCTGGAAACTGGTTCTGTGGCTTTGGAAACCCAAAAAGCTGGTTCAAGACTAAGCACTATCCCTGGAAGTAGCTTTTTGAAAAGAGGCAAAATGCATCTTCTAAGCAGCCATGACCAAGCCTTACACTGCTCAAAGTTCATGTACCTGAAGTCCATGCTTAACAGGTCTTTTATGTACCCGTATTCCAAACCAGCCCTCACTGCTCATGTACCAACAACTCCTACCACATTAATTGCTTTGTGTACCTGGACTGCTTTACCTGTTTAGTTTCTGGCTTCATGTTCCATTCGTGTCCTCTTCTGGACTGTTACACCATGGACTTTGTGTGAGTTGTTTCTTGGAGTTTGTTTTTTGTTAATCTTGGGTTTATTGTGGTTCCATTCTGTGCCGCAAGTTAGTTCCGTGCACCACATAGTTGTATTGTTTTAGCAGCTCATACCATGCGTTTTGTTACTTTAGGTCTTTCGTTTTTGCTCACCTTTGTAGTTTTCGCATCTCATTTCTATGTATATATTATAGTTTAAGAGGGATCTTACTAAAAACCTTTATTAACACATCTCAATACCTAGATTTGACTCTTCTTGGGTTACTTCACATCCACAGTTCCTTTATATCCTTGATCCTCTAAAGTTTGATACTCATCCTGGTTAAGATAAGCAGATATAGCAAATACATCCATTTTCAATAATTATAATAATTAAATGTTTTGATTACATACAGTAACATTTAGAAAATAAAGCCTAAAAATGCTCTGCCTCCATAATATTACATTCCTATTGCCATAAATAATCAAATTCATTTTTAAGTAACTGTACAGACAGTTGTGGTGTCCTGGTCCATGAGAAATCAAGGTACAATTGGTTGAGAAGACCCACAACTATGTATGGTGTAAAAAGGGAACAGCACACCAACATAAAAACATCATCCCACAGTAAAGTATAGTGAAGGGAGCATCATGATCTGGGGCTGCTTTGCTGCTTCTAGACCTAGACAGTGTGCCTTTTTTGGAGGAAAAAATCCCCAAGTTCATCCAGGTATCAAAGAACAATAACCTTAAACACTGGAGTCAATCTACTACAGAATGAGTTCAGAGACATAAAATCCACCATCTAGAGTGGGTCAGTCAGAGCCCAGACCTCAACCCAACATGTCCGAGCTGAAGCAGTTCTGTGAGGAAGAATGGTCCAAAGTTCCTCTTGGACATTGTGCAGATCTAATCGACAGCAACAATAAGTGTTAATCATTAACTCATCTAAGCCATCAACCTGTCTCTTAGATCCCATCCCAACTAGACTGCTCAAAGAAGTTTTACCTTTAATCAGCATGTCCATGTTAGATCAGGTTAACTCATCTCTACTAACAGGCTATGTACCACAGGCTTTTAAACTTGCTGTAGTTAAACCATTACTCAAAAAAACCAACCCTTGACTCTGGGATTTTAGCTAATTATAGACCGATATCCAATCTGCCCTTCATATCTAAAATCCTTGAAAAGGTAGTTGCTAAGCAATTACATGACCACCTGCTCAGGAATAACCTGTATGAAGTTTCCAGTCAGGATTTAGAGTACATCAACCTTCTATTGGCTTCAGAGAACGGTTACTTGTCTTGTTGGATCTCGATGCTGCTGACACTATAGATCACAACATTTTATTACAGAGACTGGAACATGTCATGGGGATCAGCACTAGGTTGGTTTAAATGTTATCTGTCAGATAGGTT
>OMLM01018446.1:18626-35783 GCA_900302695.1 Helostoma temminkii | reverse complement strand
TATCACTGCTGAATTCATTTCAATCCCAGATAGATTTGAGCCACTTCACACACACACACACACACACACACACACACACACACACACACACACAAAGACAGAAGCAACAAACTGCATAACAGAATAATACAGCGGCTTCAGACGCTCTAATGACAGTGATGAATAGCAAAGGTTGCAGCCACTGCCGACAAGGAAAAAACTGATTTCTTTCTTTCTTTTTTCAATAGTTTTTCACAGTGAGAGGGTAGTCACACACACACACACACACACACACACACATACACACACACTTAAAGTAAACAAAAACACTGCCTTACGTATGGAAATGCAAAAAAAAGCAGCACTACCAATCGGTGATAAAGTAACAAAACATCAGATGACCAAGCAGTCATCATTGTGACAACCTCTGATCTCTGTGTGTTCGTCCAGCAGGACGATCTGATTGGTTCAGATGAAGACAAATCAGCTCAGACTGGACCAATCGCTGCCAGAACTAACTGCAAATAGGAAATTGACTTCCTGTCAGAACGGTGAGATATCTGAGGAAACGACTCTACACACACACACACAGGGGGGGCAAGCAGGGACGTGAATCTGAACATGTCCGTGCCACCGCACACTGTTAGATATATATCTGTACACACACAAACATAAGTAAACACACACACTGCAGTATTTTCTTGTGATGTTTTCAGGTGACACATGACTTCCTTTCCTTGAGGAATGTCATTGCATTACAAAACACACAAATAAAAGACACACACACTGTATAAAAAGACACACACGGCTGACAGGTTTAAATTAGAGACGTTCCTGGATCCATTTTATCCTTACAAAAACACAGAACGCTGCAAATCTCCATTGACATGAGTCAAAATTTCAAAGCACCATGTGTCTGCACCATCCAGTCCATTATCTCTTAGGCTGTAGAGTATTTTGATTCAACAGAATAACAATGATTTACTTGTTAACATTTGACAGCAGCACATTCACTTTCACCATATATAATTATGTAAAACGTACGTAATTACATCAGTAAGTAATGTAAAAGTGGGAATCCATACCAATATAACATATTTACATTTATATGTACTGCAACAGCTGAAGCCCTGTGTGTGTTTTAATGTGAGATTATTGCAGATTATACTACTATGTACATTGTTCTTTCACAACAGCAATAAAACCTTAAAGCTATTCTGGATAGACACTTCCAGACTCTGGTCCGTTGGTGAACTGTTACTGACAGCTGTCAATCTAAACCACTGTTTACAAAACACAGGGCCAGATGATGTGAGAGAGTGTGGA
This sequence comes from Helostoma temminkii, assembly GCA_900302695.1. NCBI lineage: Eukaryota > Metazoa > Chordata > Actinopteri > Anabantiformes > Helostomatidae > Helostoma > Helostoma temminkii. The sequence goes on along the minus strand of OMLM01018446.1, from coordinate 34,478 downwards.
TGCACATCTGGCAGAACAGCTGGACTTTGGTCGACTAACACACTTTCCCTCGAGACAGTGAGGGAGACTAACGTCAGCGGGGCTTGACCACATTCTGTAGAACTAATGAACTTAATGAGCTCCATCTATGAACGACCAATTAACGACAGAGACACGAGGTAGTAGGGAGGTGGGAAAGGAAAGCAAACAGGCGAGCAGGGAAGGACAGTAAAGCGAAAAGAGGAGAGTAAAAGAGAAGGTAAGAGGAGGGAAAAGAGAGAAGGTTGTTGAGTTCTGACTTTGTCGTCCTCTGGGGGATTAAACATTGTTCTGCTGCAGGGGAGGTGACCATGACATAAGGGACAGACTGTGTATGTGTGTAGAACTACAGTATATATTCATTTGTGTATGCTATATTGTGTGTGTGTGTGTGTGCTAGTCATTGCATCAGTGTGTGTGCTGCCCCAGGCTCCGTCCTTGTCTCCCACCTCTGACCTTTGACCCTGGCTCCTCAGTGATGCTGCAGCCTGCCAGCAGCATGACGGATGTTCCTGCTGCTAACCAACAATGACACTAAAGAGAGCATGTGCATTTAGTCAGGTGTGTGTGTGTGTGTGTGTGTGTGTGTTCTGCAGTACATGTACAGTGAATATTTCAAGTGTGTTTATGTAATTAACATTAATATAATTTTATGGAATTTATTTATAGAGGTTAATGAAATTTCCTCATTATGTTTCTGCCCAGGACGAACTCCTCATGGCTCGAGGGAAGTGACATTTTTAGCCCAGCTGTTATTAAAACACTTTTTTATTGTTTTGCACTCATGCATGTTATAAACTGTATATTATACATATACATTATATACAATATACTTTTATACTGCACCGTCTTCACTAAGGAACAGCATTGTGTCTCCTGTTTTGTATCTTAATGTCATGATTCTGTGTGGAAACAAAAGCTGAACTTGCTCAAAACACCTCATGATTATGTGTCTTGTTTTCAGGCATCATCAGGAGGATTAGATCAAACAATCAGCGACTGGCTTTAATTTTATGATAAAACCATTTAAATATTTATTTTCTGATGCTTAGATTCAGTGTAACAAGAGCCTGATTCAGCCATGTTTACTGCACAACAATATAGTATACCTATGATGCATTCACATTCGTCACCGTAAGCTACTCATCATTCATGACTAAGCTGCAAAACCTCTGAGAGTAGCATTAGAGCCTGGGAGTGATTTATGTCTTACGAATTCATCTTTTTCCACAGAGGTGATGAATGTGTAATATCTCTTTTTATTGTCACTAGTCTTACTTTAAGGCTCTAAGAATAGCTAAATCAAAAGATGTGTTCAGATTGAGAAAGAGGCAAAAGTCAATGGAAAGACAAGAGCGGAAAAGACAAAGAAAAAGTGCCATTCCTTCAGGTTTTTGAGATCCAGAGACGAGAGGAAAGCTTAAGGATAATGTGGAGAACTTAATGAAAAAAAAGTTCCAGGTGCAAACTGAATTCTTAAGCTTCTTTGTACGACGTGGAGAAGTGATATCAAGAACTTTTCATATTAATCTTTAAAACTTTCAGCTGTCTTTCTGTTTCATGTCAGTTGAACATGGGCCTAGTGTGAAGATTAGTTTCAGCAAGAAGAAATGGTTGGATGGAATTTGCTGTAAACAACAATATGTTGCAAGGAAGTGATCATTTGATTAGTTGATTAGGTCAGTTTAAAGTCCCACTTCTAACCCAGTGCATGCTGGGAGAGGATCCAGCGCTTATGAGCCTGAACAGGAGAACAAGTGGTTTAGAATAAGGATGGATGGATGGACAGGTGTCATATGCTCAGAAGATCCCATGGTGATTCAGCTGATCTGATCTGATTTCTCACCACAAATGAACCACAACAGAGAGTCCCAGTGTGTGTGTGTGTGTGTGTGTGTGTGCGTGCGTGTGTGTTTGTGGTTTCATTTTCAGGGTCAGCAGCCAAACCTCTAACAGATGGTCTGATCCAGGATGAGCCCAGCGCCTCCTGCTGGCAAACGAGCTGTGAGAAGGAAAACACAAAGTCTGGGCTCAAAACCTGGAAACAGTCCTGTTCTGATTCCCTCTCCTCATGAGTCCCTGCCCCCCTGGTTCAAATCATCATTATGCACCATCTTTTCCAGATTCTTCTCCTTGTCTTGTCTCACTTGTCCTCTGTCTTCCTCGCTTCTTCTTTTTTTGCCCTCTTTCTTTTTTCTGCCTCCCTCCTGCTCTGTTTCTTTTTTTCCTTTCTGCTGTTCCTGCCTCCCTTTTTCCTCATCTCCTCATTCTCTTACTCTCTTCTCTTACTCTCCTCCTTTTCCTCCACTACTCCTCTTGTTCCATGTCCTCCTCCTACTTCCTCTTTTCTTTCTACTGATTTTCCTGCTTCCACTCCATCCTGCCTCTCTTCTCTCTTCTGGGACATGCCGTCTTACTACATGCAACTGTGTTGGTTTCGGGGGATTTTCTGGAGCTGAGACCCTGAAAGTGCAGCCTTGAGCTTGAGGCTTACTGAGCACGCTCAGAATGACCAAACACTGTTCTATTATTGAGGTGTGGAGGTGTTAACATGCAGTCCTGACGTGGTCAGGAGTCAGGAGCAGGACATCAACTCTGCTGGGTCTCTGTTTATTAGTCCTAAACATACACCTGTACACTGCACCTCCAAATTATTCAACAGACTATGTATATTCCCATGTCCACATAGTTCTGGACACTGGTTTCTGCAGCAGAGTTTAAGTGACTTCAGCACTGCAGCAGTCCGTGCTCCCATCGATTTCTTTGTTGTTATGTCCTAAAGTCTGAAAAGCTCTGCAGCCCCAGAACTTTAGTTTTTAGGAGGATGTGAGCATGCTCAGAGCAGCAGGAAGATCTGCAAACAAGCTGTGTCCCAGTTGCTACCAACATTTATTATTCACTTAGCGTCTACAGTGCAGTACTTGGGAAGTTGTTGTCCAGCTGTGAGCAGCTCCTCCATCTCTACTGACGGCGCTCATCAACCACAAACATCTGAAACTTTAAAAAGCCATGAAACAAGCTGTAAACATAGCGTTGCCATATGTTTCACCTTGGAGATATGGAGATTGTGTTAGCGATCAGCTACACGCTTCTACATCTGTCAGACGCCTGGAGTCACGTTTGTGTCCAGCTGATCAGTGTAAGTCCAGTTAGCACTCATGAGAAACACATCTGGCTGTTCAGCTGCTAAATGCTTCAGTATGTTCACGAGCTGCTCGATATCTGTGACTGTGTGTGTGTTTGGTGCTGTTCAGGTAGTGTCACTGCTTTATCAGAGATAAAGGCAGATATTTAATCTTCCTACTGCCCTGTCCTGGTCACTGTTTACCTGCCCCCTCCCCCAGGTTAATGAAAGACATGTGGTGTAACCATAATGCTATTGTCTGTCAAATCTGCTTAGTGATCACGGTGGGGGAGCGGCAGGGATCTGGCCGGTGTCGTGTGGGTGGACGGGCAGATCATCTGCCACGGATGATGGCTTAATCCAATCACAGCAAGCGGATCACGAGAAGCAGATTCACCGTACAGTTGCCTCTCGGAGCAAACCTGGATCTATGTGTGCGTCTGTCAGAGCTTCCTGCTGCTGTAAATTCAACAGGACGTCTCAGCAGAACAGCTTATTGTCTGTGCTTGTGGACGATTGTGACGATGACGGACCGATTCAAAAGCATTTCACACTTCACACAAACATCCATTAAAGGACAATTACAGCATACCAGTTTCCATTTAGTACATTTCCCTTCGCTTTAATGTTATTTCTGACAGTCCTACATGCTCGCAGCATGATTAAAGATATTTTTACATCAGAAAACAACTGGATGATTCAGCCAGTAACCAAAGTTTATTGTGTGGTGTGGAAGAAAGCAGAGCAGAGCTGAGGGGCTTTGTCTGCTTTGAGTTTCTGCTTTTAGATTTGATTCAAAAAACATCAACGATCTGATAAATGTATCTGTAATATGCAAATGACAATCATTAGTGAAATGTGATCTTATGATCTGAGATGTGTCTAAGCAGCTCTCCCAGTTTACTTTCGCAAAACAGCAGCTCACAGAGCAACTTTAAACACGTAAACCATCACAGGGAACACCGTGTCCACTTTTATTGTTGTCAGAGTGACATTAATGTAGCCTAATAATGCAGTTACAAGTGCAGAGACTGTTTTCCATTTGGAAATGTTGCAGAAACTTCCTCTTGCAGAATTCTGCAGACTCCATCTACTGTGTATCATTATTATACAGATGAATCTACCATCGGGCTCAACACGTCAGCTGAAACTTGCAAAGACGCCTGTATTTTTACCAGCCCAGCAGACCCTGCTGAAGACATACATCTTTGCAAACACTCTACAGATACAGTAATTTCATAAAACAGCTGGGCACTGTAGTTTTCATGACCATTACTCAAACAGGAGGAAAAACAAATTAGCTTGGGACTATTTTTAGTAGTGGATTAGTCCAGATTTTGTGGTACAATATAGTGGATATTTGCAACAGCAGGAAAAGACTAATTCAAGTGTACTTTTAACCAGGACAGGCTTTAAATTAGCTGCTGAATGACCAGACTGAACCACACCTTTCTTAGCAGAGTCTGGTGTGGTTACACCAGCCTGTTATCTATGTGGTACTACGTGTAAATTACGCAACACATATAATAACCTTTGCACTCCCAATCTCTGCTAAATTAAGAGTGGACCAGTGTGAATGAACAAGACTGGTAAATCTTCAGAAAAGACAAAACGAAAACAGTGGTAAAAATGGATGAACACACACACACACAAACACACATACACAGACATTGGTTAAGGCCGTCTGGGCTGCTCTGAAGTGAAAGCAGAAATCAATACAACACAGAAACATTTCAGAATCCAATATCCAACTGCTTCAAAGAGGTGAAGGAGGAAGAGGAAGAGCAGGGGGAGGAGTGGGAGGAAAAGAGGAGGAGGTGCATGATTTTATCAACAAATGAATAAACAGAAATGAAGAAGCTTCCTGTGATAATGTTCTGTTCTTGGCAGGGGCGTGGGGAGCTGAAGTCTACCACATGGCTATTTTAAGATTAGAGAAAGACACCTTTACGTTCACATTGACCCCTGCTGTTCGTGTTTTTGGCTTTTCGAATGTTTTTATGACACATTAGTATGTGCATCTACTGTGTTTTATCCGTGCTTGTTCTCATTGGCAGGTTAGTGAGCACGTACCTACCTACCTAAATATCTGTCTGACCAGCACAGCCTATTTTTAATACACCCCGAGTGAAAACAGGAAGCTCATAACAAATTTGAATCCCTTAAACCATCATTCTATATAATATACATCTATATACTTTACAGCACACAGAGAGCGGGAGATTAATGTGACCGTGTGAGCAGCTGTCAGAGCACAATAAACTTCAGTCAGCGTCGATTCTTCATTTTGATAAAATAGAAGTTTAGAATAGAATCTGTTTTTTGAGTAGTGACGGAAGCTGAGTCGGATTCAGTCGTAGTTGATTCAAGAATTCATGTAATTATTTTTCCTCCCTTTTGTTAGAAATCTACTTCCACACGAATGTGGACACACTTAAGTTAAATGGCAGTATGTTGTGTCAGGAGAGCACCATCCTCTGTATCTATTTTCTTCATCTCGTGCGGCAGTCTGTAAGCTGCTTGTAGCACAAATCACAGTTTTAATTAGCTGGATCCCAGCTAACGACGTCCTACTCCAAGATTTACCTGCCAGCGTCCATCTAATCCCTCTGTCTCCAGTCTCTACTCCCTTCTTCTGCGTTTCTCTGTTTCATTCTTCGTCTTTTTTCCCCCTCTGTGTCAAATGCAGGGTTTTCTCATCATGTTAGGCTATGAATTCATATATTCTTCCTTTTTCCAGGGCTGCTGTGATGTTTTACATTCAGCATACATCCAGACATTTTTGACATTTTTCACACTCCACATATTTCTTTTTATATCTTTTCATGTATTTTCATATTGTGCACATTTTTCCTTCCATTTGCTCGGCTGCTGGTTTTTGTCACATTCTGATAAAACTGCTCAGTATTTGTTCCATTTCATTTTTTTCCCATTCATATATTTCCACATAACCTATCAAGCTGAAATTGTTGGTTGCTCTGAGTTTCAGATTCGTCTGTTTTATTCATGTTCTGTGGTCGTTACTGTTTGTGGTCCTGAAGCGGTCAAGACAACAGTGTGAAACAGCTTCAGGTTCAGCTGACCAGCAGAAACAACACAATGATAGTGTTCTAGTATGATGCAGACTTCTGATGTTGTAAACATGGATCGCACTGACCTCCACTTTACATCAAACTGTACCATTGTTGCCATACACAATGTGATACTGAGAATTCAAGTTAAGCAAATTGTCAGTGACACATGGTCACAGTCCACAAATGCAGATAATTAATATATATACACAGCCTAGCTTGTTTTGTGTGTATCAAGTCACACCTAAGGCAAATTTAGAGTCAATAATTAACCTAACTGCATGTCTTTGGACTGTTGGAGGAAGTTTAACCAGAGAGAACCCATGCAGACAGGGAGAGAACATGCAAACACCACACAGAAAGGCATCAAACTCAGGTTCTTCTAGGTGTGAGGCAACGGTATACTCCACTACTACTACTTCTACTTGTAGTTGAGTGTTTTTCTAGGCAAATACCTGCACCTGTTCTGATGAACACTGTGACTGTCTCTAAACCCAACCACACACAGGAGTCAGGATAGGATCCCATGATCCTTTAGTGCAGCTGACAGTGCATTACAAGTAGATGTAACAAATTAGGACAGATGTTTGAAAAAATGTTCACAGTAAATGTAATATAAGTGTAACATAAATAGGTATAAACCATTAACTAATCTACATATTTATAGGACTACTAATGAGTGATGTATGTATCTGTTCTTAATGCAGAAAACATCAAGCAGCAAGGAATAATTTTCTATGATCTGATCTATACTTATCAAATATATCTTGGTTAACTTTGGACATTTGGATGCTTCACAAGAGACTTTGAAAAAGTTTGCTTTAATAACTTGAAATGTCAGACCACATGGGCGTCTCTCCTGCAATATCTAAGAAAAAGGTGGATGTGTGGGTTTCTTTCAGTTATGTTAAGCTATATAATGTTTACTCTTAAGGAAATATTTCAATCCATCTTTTTCACGGTTTTACTGTTTTTCTAACTTATAAATATTTCAGAGTTCTTAATCAACATTTTAGACATGTTTTCTCTAAGTCATTTCTGTGGGTTTGAACAAGGTATGGACAAACATCATGAGTTTTGGCAGTGTTTTAGTGCTGTGTTGATGTTGACATGCAGGGTAGTTTCCTACTCCTCCTGCTCTTCATCCCACTCCTCCTCCTCCTCCTGCTGTGTTGAAAGCAGGATGGTAGAAAACCTTATTAACTTAGGAAGGATCGCTACGTTAATACCTGGCAAATAAGTGGATTAGCAGGGGGTCACCATGGATTAGCCATTGGTTTTTGTTCAATCCTGATGTCTCCCCTCCTCAAAACTCCATAATCTCATCTAAATCCTATAAAGGAAAGGCTCGGGGCCAAACGGGACTCAGACGTTGTCCCGCTGTCGACTTCCTGGATGATGAACAGGGTGATGAAAACGCCATCTCCCATGTTGGTCACAGATCTTCATTGTCATCTGTTAGCTTCCACTACCCCTCTTCACCGAGACCTCCCTACTCTGCCACCATCCCCGTGCTCTTTGCCTGCTCTTGTCTCCCCACCTCCCTCGCCTCAGAATACAACAACGGCATCAAAGCTTGTGTTGCCATGACAGCAGCCCACAGTGAACCCCATCCCCTCCGCACTACATTCACTCCAGCTTCCCTAATTGGCTAGATCGGCTGCAGGCAGCTCTCCCTTTACCAGCTGCACAGTGAGGTTACCTGGTGGATGAATATGAATAAGGTGTTCACATCTCCCGTCTTTCATCGCCGCTCAGCTTCGGCCCACAGGTCGAGCGAGAATGATGTGAGGCAGGATAATTGACAGACTTTGGGTGGAAGTACGTGGCATGGCTTCATAGCCAGCAAGGAAATTGATGGTGAACCCAGTGAGAGGTGAGCACAGGGACTTCAGGTCAGTCTGTGCGCTCAAACGCCACCTTAGAAAGATCAGGCCATGTGGTATCACAGGAAAGGCAGCAGGCACTGTGTAGAACCAGGTGCATTATGGTCAAATCATAAGTCATCCATTTTGCCTGTGAGTGGAGGTGAAGCCAGAACCTTCTTTCCTCTGATTAATCAAGGCTTCTGTAACAACTGTTCTTGCTGATGACAAAGAGTGAAAAGTCATATTTCAGCCAAGACAGTAACACATTCTCTGTCTGTGCTTTTAACCATGTGACAGGAAGGACCATGGAAAGACCACCACCATAAACAGCTGTGATAGATACCTAACCACGCTGAGCACAACACATCTAAAATATAATGCAGCCTTACAAGTGCGGCGTCTTGACTCTTTTTCCTGGGTATTATAGCAGTAAAAGTCCTGTGGATCGACTCAGCCATTATCTGGGCCTATGGGGCCCTTGGCCTTCAGTGTGGCCACATTTACGGGAGCCATCTTGTTTATTATTGGTTTGGGCAGTCAATCAGACGAGAGACTTAGAGTGCAGTCTCAGTGGGTGAGAGAGATGCATATAAACAGGTCATGTGTGCACCAGCTCAACAAGTTAGAAATTTTGAGTTAGAAATGAAGAGAGTAAAAACACAAATATAAGCGGTAAGAGGAATATAAAAAAAAAAAGAAATATAGGATCTGTTTTCAACAGCAGCAACAAGAGGGATTCAGAACTTCCTCTCATCTAGAGTCATCTTTTCTGATGTGGAGGTGCAAAGAGCTGCTAACGTTCCTAGATATGGATAAAGGAAGTAGTACATACATTTTTTTTTTACTTTTTGTAATGTTTTAACATCAGAGAAAAACTGTGAATAGTTTAGATACAGTAACATATGTCTGTTGGGATTTTTAATGTTGCCACCTGCAGTGTGCTGTGGCTCTTTTTCACTGTACCTTTGTGACATGCTGTAGCTGCTAGTATTACAGTATAGTCTATGTGTTAAATATAGCTGGAGTTCACTAGTCAGCTCACATTATACTACAAGATTTATTTTTCTGCTCAGAGAATATCCTGAATCATATATCAGGGAGTATCCTAGATCATTAGCTTGTTTTCATCGTGACTAAATAATTACACTTTACATAATCCAGATATTTTATTTCATCCATTTGTTCCTTTGTTTAATAATTTTTAGTTTTCTGTGTAAGCCTGTGGTAATACTAAGCAAGGGCACAACAGCCTGTCGGCACCATGGAAAAGTCAGAAGTGTGATGTGCTGCACGGGTGGAAACAGCTGCTTTAGCTATTACAAAACTCTGGATAGCAAAGTCTTCCAGAGACTTGAAGCAGAAACAACGGACATATTTGCTAATTTTTATGAGTTCATACCTTATAAATCTTTGTTATTACAAATGCTACGTAATAAAAATGTGAATAATTTCCTTTTTTTTTGCATTTACATATTTTATCTTATTACATATCATATATTTAACCAAGTATTCTTCATAGTAAAGTTAAATTAGTGACATAAAACTTCTGTTGAAAAAATATGGAGCTCTTCATGATAGAACAATGTATCACCATGGTCAGACAGCCATTTTTAGACTGGAACAACATGCTGAGAACTATTACGGGTGAATCTAAAGTATATGACTTGGTACTGTGACGTGTTTTTCAGTGTAGTTTGATGATTCTCTGCACTATGGTGTCTGCTGCTGTTGTTTGTACTGCAGCTGTAATTGTTTTGAAGACAGCAGCCTATGACTATAATTTACAATAGGACAGCGCAATTATGGCTGTACAGCAGCTTCACAGCAGTGAGAATAAGTGAAGTTGGTGTTTATTTGGAAGAAAATAAGTCTTATGTAAATCTGCCGAAAAGGAAGATCCGTCTCCCGCTGTCCGCTCACTGACGGAAGAGAAGAAATGTGCAGGTTTAAATTTTAGCTTCAGGAGTCTCTGGGACGCTGGGAGACAGAATCCAGCAGAGGTGGATGAAATATTCAAACCAATGAGCATAAGTACAACATAGTAATAATACTGCAAAGGCTCTGCATTCAATCCAAGGACATTTGCACACTGCTGTGCATCCTTTCAGTTCTTTTTGATTGAGACATACAGCAATTCTCCAGAACATATGGCTTATATATTTGACATGATCATATCTTGGTCTGTTTTGGTTTTAAAAACATTCTCTACATCTAACCACATCTATATTACCTCTCGTGTTCTAGGCTGATTTCAGAGATTTGACTCGATGGCAGCGACTTTTCTTTTTTACTCAGGCAGTTCTGATGAGAACAAGCTTTGTAGCGTGCGTGACATTAAAAATGGTGCTAATACCTTCCTGTGCCAGAGCTCATCAGTACAGTATTAGTCATTACGCCTGATTAGTAAAAATACTGATTCTGTCATTTAGGATGGGGACGGTGCACCTACTTGTTTTTATAGTTCAGTATAGTTAAGATATAGGAGCTGTGCTTTGTGCTGAACCGCAGGTTATTTAATGCAGCCTTTTTTAATGCAGCTGCAACTAATCGACTTTAATAAAAAATATATATAATCCTCAATCTATATAATTGATGTTTTTTTTTACTAGATGTAGTTGGTTAAAAAGTAAATTACTTGCTTTTGACATATACTGTAGATGAGATGTTTGAGTGTTTAGAAAGGTGTGGATTCAAGCTGCAGTCACACTATGAAATATAAATTGTTTCAATATGAGTCGAAGGGAAGTTGGAAGGGTTACTTCTTAAAACTGAGGAACTGAACTATACAAAACAATCTCATTAAGTTGCCCCAGAAACTTAAAACTATAAGTGTAAGATGGTAGGGACTGGATTCAACACTGAGCTTTAAAAATAAACAACCACGACTTAACGTACTTGTGTATAAAAGACTTTTCCACTTTCAACAGTCAACTTAATTTAATGGGTTGAATAAACTCAAAATTTAAATTTTAAGTTAAAAGACTGCAAGCAGAACAACTAATGTTTCTATGTTATGACAATTATAACAAGACATTTTAAACATGAAATATTTGCTGATTCAACACAACAACAATTCTTGAGGGAGCAGCAGTGCTGTTGAATTTCATTTGTCCTTACTCACAGGTCTTTACAGGACTCCATCTTTTTCAAAGGCTAAATAACTGGAACACCTTTCTAAAAACCACCATCATGAAGGGATGCTTTATGCAGAACAGTTAAACTACATTAGTTTTAGCGCTATCTACCTGATAAACTACGGTAAGTGTAAGATAAAAATGACTGATGCCCCAGTTACACTGAACCACAGTGCTTAATGTAGGTATGAGCAATCTCTGGCAACCACTAAGTCCTGTCACTGACCCCCCCGCAGCACCATGGCTGCAGTTAGTGCTACTAGAGGTAGCATTCATCAATCAGCAGCATGTTGAGCGACAGGTCAGGAAATGCTCGACTATATTCCTGGTTTCATCGTTAATGAGAAACAATATGGGTTTAGAAGAGCAGGTCCACTCCGTGATTTGCCGCTAAGCTGCTTATTAATTACTGAGAGCATTAATCTGCAGGGCTTAATAGGCGATCAAGGGGCTGTAACGTGAAGCAGCAGCATGTGACCGGCACACACCTTAAGCTTCTGTTAATCTACGAGCCCAGAGCCAGCCATTTCATTCTGTCAGAAGTTTTCAGTTAAAAGGTTAATCGACAAAGTGATGGAACAAGCTCAGGACAGAGCTGAGAGTTAGTTTCTCTTCCTCTGTAATAATCTCTTACTTTATATGTTATACACCTAAAAGGTGCCATTAGACCTTATGTGTTTTTTCAATCAGTAATGGTCTTAATATGGCTACAAACAACCTCTAATTAAGACTGAGCAGACAGAGACAAAATATGGTAAAATATTATATGGTTAAACAACTCACAATAGTTACATTTGCTGCAGTGAAGTTCAATAATAAGTACTTTTTGAGTGTTTTTTAATATTCTCTAAGACGTTAAAAGCATCAGTTTGTTTTATCATTGTTGTTATCGCTATGCTGATTTAAACAAAATATCTGTATACTTCTCCTTTACTTGTACTGTTTAACCCTTCTTTATACCTTCAACAAGAAAACATTCAGGAAAGGAAACATGAAACACTATGTTAGTAAAGCACTAAACCATTAGTGTGTGGACCATTTCCAGCATCACTGTGATAATGGTTGCTGAATTTGCTTTAATGTACTGTAAGGCTTCTTTTTCAATAAACATCTTTATTTGCTGAAATGTTTCTTTACTTTTACTGCAAAGAAATATGCTGAAAGCAGGAGTTTTCTTGCAGTGAAGTACTTTTACATTAAGATATAAAGGTTTTAAATGAGTTTTACATTTATGCAACAGCTTTTCTGAACTCCTTTTATATTTTTTCTCTTTTTTATTTCTTGTGCTCTTTATTTAAAGCCTCTTTTTATCTTTTTAACTCAGCAGTATATTTATGACATTGTATAGCACTTTGTAACTTTACTTTGAAAGGTTATGTAGTGACTATTATCGTTGCCTCTACTTTTGTGTACGTGTGTGCATCAGGTAACTTGGCACTGACGACTACCCGACTACAACCCTAACTCCTGTCTCCCTGTTTCCATGGTGATCCATCCCCACTGAGGGTCGCAGCAGGACATCAGAAAAACAAAGTTAGATGCACCAGGGAGTCAGCAGGGAGTGTGTGTGTGTGTGTGTGTGTGTAGACCTGTTTACCTGATGTAACGTTCCCCCATTAACTCTCTGACATCACCTCACCGTACAATCGCTCCAGCCAGCCTCTGTTCATTAGTTCTCATGATGCAATGCTACCCTAGCAACCAGACCTGTGGCTAACTCCCCTGCTCCTTTCACCGTCTCATTGGGCAAATTCCCAGGGGTCACAGCCCTGCACTGGTCCCCCCACTGTCTGGCCATCTGTCCTGGAGACGCCACCTCAAGGCAGGCAGAGCCCACCAGGAACAGCTGCCAGCACAAACGGAGGCGACTAACCGAAGCCAGGTCCTGGTAGGAGGCGGCTTTAGCTGAGCCACTTTTAGATCGTTCTGCAGTGAAGCAGGCGATCGCATCCTGTTCTGAGCCGACAGTCGAGCGGTGGCTTTGATCTCTGAGATAATCTGTCACGTGCTGACCTCTGATGAAGATGATGTGACGGCTGATTATTTTTTCTTATCATTTACAGGTGCTCTGAAGGAAAACTTGGGAGAAAACATACAATGCATGTTTCCTCTTGGAGGTCTGTGTGATCTTCCCATTTAGACTCAACATTAGCAAATTCCAAAGCTGATAACGCTGATGTTAGGCGATAACATCTATAGTGGGTGTTTCACTTCTTCCTGAAGGTGCTGGATGGTCTGTGCAAGTTCTTCCACACCAAATGAAGAAAACCATCAAAACAGGATTCAGTTTCTCCAAACCTTTAAGATTTGGAAGAATCTACTGGAGTACAAAGTATGTATGTGTGTAAAATAAGAAGTGTAGCGAGTTTTCTTAATTTTAACTAATGGAACAGTAAAACAGAGAAAACAAAACAAAGGTACACTAACATATGGCAGTAATGGATATTAGAATTTCATTTGTCATATCAGAATTCATTGCTGTCATCCATAATGTATTTTCAGAAAAGCACTGTGTAATTGGGTAAACAAAGAAAATTATTTGTGATTGCTTTCAAGGGACGTTTCCTGGAGAAAATTTCAAATTTCCTGGGGCCAGCAGGAAATTGGTGGTTGTTCTCATCTAAAATAAACATTGATTTAATGAACTGACATTTCTTCTCTACATGTATTGAACAGCGTGATTTACAACCACACACTAACTCATTGGCCACCTGATCAGTAAGTTCTGTACGCTGCCTTTGGAAAAAACATCAGTTGAAGTGGTTTTTTTTTTTGGAGTTTTATACCTCGATGCTGCTGTTGGAGTCTTTACTACTTTCTCATTTCAACACTCGACTGTAGCTTCTGGAAACATCTGGACAAGGAATCACAGCAAATAGTTTGAGAGGCCTGATAATGGATCTGTATCATGTTGCCTAAAAACTGAATCCTTGCCTCTGTATGTGTGCATATGTGTGTTTTTCTCTCTCTTTTTTTTTGCAGGAACGGCTTTTATATTTCAAGAGCTTTTATATTTCATGCCAATAAAGGAAACTGGGGCTGACAGTAAGGACAGTTTGACAGTTTATTCAAGCTGCAGTTTAAAAGCCAAGAAGCTCAAACTGTGAAGAGAATACAGAGGAGTTCACTGTGCCGAATATTCATGATTATAGGAATATATGTGGTTTCTAAAGCTAGTATTTGTTAAAGGTTATATGTCAGCAAATAAACCAATAACTGAGACAGAAGAAGTAGAAGAAAATGAGAACAATTTACCTTCAGATGCTTATGACAGACATTTGTTGTTCATTCAAGCATATTCAGAGTTATTACGTTGCTCAAAAATAAAATATATCCAAACCTGAGTGAGAGAATTTACATTTAAATTAAAATGCCTCAAACAATAGAGAGCATACATTTCACTCCTCTGTACAAGCGATGCTCCTGACTTTAGGATCCCACACTGGCGTCCACACAAACTGGTCCAACAGTTTGAAGTGCTCATTTTGATGGAAAGCGATTAGATTCTCTAAGTTTTGACTGTTGTTGAAACTGAATGCAGAATGATCATGTTTGTTAACAACAATTAGCATCAATCTCTGTTGTCACGTGCTCATGTAATCTATGTTTTATCGATCACACTGCAATTAAACAAATTTAATTCATGTTACTTTTCTTTTAGCTTTACTGCAAGGATTGAGTCAATCTGGTTGGTTGCAATAATCCAGCCACCAGGCAGCAAAGACCAGCAAAGACTTGTTGCCACTTTGGAGTCAGTTTTTCAGGCTGAGAGACAGTTCCAAGGCTGTTTAAATACAAAGAACTTGTTCCAAATTAGGCACTGGCTCTGAACCAGCTCTGGAACTGGATGGCCAGTGGACCAGTGACCCCTGAAACCTCTGGAGTACTTGAACCTATTAAATTGCGCCTAAAAATCCCTAATATATCTCCTGAGAGAACGATTGCTGAAAGGTTTCAACCAATCCCAGGCTCTGTAACATTCCTAGAATCCCTGTATTGTTACTCCTGCACCCAAACCTGGAACGCTCTTCAGCAAACATGACACTTCTCGTGACCCCTGGAACCTCCACAAGAAACCGTGACTGTTTAGAGTTTGACAGAACAAACACTGGTTGGATATACAGGGTGTGAGTACACACACACATGCACACACTAGCTATATCTCAGGACCACCCCAGTAAAATAATCACATCATGGACACACTACAGTGTGTATGTGCTGCAGCTTTCAGCTTTCTTGCTGTTGTACATCAGTCGAATTCTGGCCGAGTTCCGATTTACAGCTACTGCCAAACACAAAAACACACTCACACAGACACAAAAGCACACACACAAACACACACCTCCTTCTGTAGTGTACTGTGGCCACCACAGATAAGCTCAAATAAACAACAGACCTCGAAAAATAAATCCACCTCCCTGTGTCTCTCCCGGGACGGGAGAGGGCATCCAAAGAACGCTGCCTGTTACTATAAAGCTTCTTGACATCACACACACACACACACACACACACTTAAGAGCCTACAAACACACCAAGACTCACTCAAGAAGCAGCACACATCCACACACATCCTCAGGACTTTGGTTTCGTCAGACCGTCTCTCAGCGAGTGTCCCACTTCCACAACTATGGACCACT
>OMLM01018446.1:0-18606 GCA_900302695.1 Helostoma temminkii | reverse complement strand
CAAATAAACAACAGACCTCGAAAAATAAATCCACCTCCCTGTGTCTCTCCCGGGACGGGAGAGGGCATCCAAAGAACGCTGCCTGTTACTATAAAGCTTCTTGACATCACACACACACACACACACACACACACACACTCAGCGATACAAATAAGAAACAGAGAGGGAGGTATGGTTCCACAGGGAGGAATCACCTCTTCTATCGCTCCATACACTCCTTTTATCTACTGGATAATGAGGAGCAGATATACACAAACACACACACATGCACTTAAGAGCCTACAAACACACCAAGACTCACTCAAGAAGCAGCACACATCCACACACATCCTCAGGACTTTGGTTTCGTCAGACCGTCTCTCAGCGAGTGTCCCACTTCCACAACTATGGACCACTGCTTACATCATTATGTAATGCCATGAGTGTGTGTTGTTCATCCCAGAAACGCTTTGAACACTCAGCCTCTTTCCTCAGCATGGAGTGGTGTAACACTACAGGCTCTAATGAGTGTGCGCATGTAGAGAATGAGAGTGTGTGTGTGTTTCTAATACATGCATCTCTCTATTATTAGGTAGTTATGGTGTTTTTGCTAAGTAAGCAGAAGCCTGAGCAAAACAACAAACAGCCCTGTCGGTATTAACACTGTGAACACGGTCGGTCACATACTGATCGCTGATCCCTAAACCCTTACTACCTCTGTAGCATCTTTCAGAAGCATGAAACTATGTCAGTGATCTGTAGAAATGCCTCAAGTTGTCACACAACATTTACAAGCCAGAATCCACTTACTCATCCCAAGAACCTCCTCATTTACTCCTGGAGCTTCTGAATGACTCCTACAACCTCATTAAACCCAGGGAACTTCAAAATGTGGTGGTGACGTTAGATTGACTTCAAAGACCCCTGGAATTACTCAGTAATTACCCATAGCCATACCCTAAAGAATCCCTGGGACCTCCAGCTGGACCTTGTCAGTATGAAAACTCATATATGATCTCCACTCTTGGAGCCTTCCTATAAACACACAGTTCATACTTTGGAACATCATCAGTGACTCTAACACCTTATTTATTTATAAAACCCCCGAATATGACCCCAAATCCTTTCTCTTTGACCCGTAGGATGTTTAAATCACAAGCTTGTCAGTTTCAGTAAACCTCATCCGTGACTCTGGAACATTCTCACTGACACTTTTCAGTGATCCTTGAAAGTTCTTCACAAGACATTGGGAAGACCCTAAAGAATGGAATATCTCTGATAAGAGATTAATCTGAATGATTCCATTGCACCATGAAATCTCTCTGGGAATCTCTGTCAGTGTCTCCTGGAAATTGCAACTTACATCCAGGACCCATAAAATGTCTTTTTATCCCACTGAGATCTCAAGTATACAGGAAACTCAACAATGGTGTCTGGTAACAACGAAGTGATCCATTAAACTTCTAGAACATAACAAAGTTGACCTTCCCACCAAGCCCTACACTCTACTTCACTCCTTAAACCTCTTCAAAGCACCATGGTACCTCACCAAAAACATTTGGAACTTCATCTTTTAGTGTAGTTTGATAAATTCTGATCACATATATTTGTCTTTTGCAGTAAATACAGTTACTCCAGTGGGCCGAGGGCTTCATGAAGCGTTTATTTTTGCTGAAGAACTGACTGCTGAGTTCTGCTGGAAATCGCTCAGATTTGGACATGAAGGCTTCACAGGTTTGAGAAAAACTAAAAATAATGTGTCTGTGAGTTTCCAGAGAATACAATTGTGTCCTGGGAGTTTCTGACAGGCTGGAGGAGAACTGCTGGCCCCTATCATCACCCACTAGAGAAAGGAGAAGGAGAAGAAAAAGAGGAAAATGATGGAGGAGAAATGAAGGGGTGTGGTGAGTTAGCATCCCTGCGGAGGAGTAAGAGGAGTCAGAGAGCGGAGGCCTCTTGTGATGAGTGCAGGAGGAGGGAGGAGGAGACAGATGGAGGCGATGCGCTTCACTGAGGAGAACACATGACCTCCTCTGCTATACTCTTTTTTTCTCTCTCTTAGAAACTAAACTCTCAACAGATACTTTACAATCTCTCTGCTTTGAGTCATCTTCTTTATTCTCCATCTTCCTAACATGGATGAAATATTCTGACAGCCTTCGCGTCTCCTTTTCACATTTATATATGTGTTCCTGTATAGTTAAGCTTTCTGACATGGTTTAACTTGTTATGTAACCTAGACTTAGTTGAGGGTAAAGTAAAAGTTATGTCATAGAGTAGAACAGAGAATGATAATGCAAAACTAGGCTGAAAGTTAGAGTCATGTGCTATTCCTTAAATTTTCCTGTCTATTTACAGCCTCATTATTTCATCTTTTAATGTGAAACACTATTTTCATCCATATTAGTACTAAACTAAGTAACTGCTGATTATGCTTAATGAACACTTTGTCTGAGTAACATAGCTTATGTTTATGTGCAACTGGACACATACTGTACGTAATTTGCAATTCCTTTCCCTACACACTTTTAAAATATACATAACAGTGGCACAAGAGACATGCAATTTACAATCAATAACTCAATTTAATTTCCATAAACCTCATCAACAAACACCACATACACATTAATGCATGCAAAAGGTTAATTAAAGTGCATCTGTGTGGTTAACTGGAGCTGTGGAAATCAGGCAACAACAACTTAAGTAAAATACATGTAAATTCATATAACAAACACACTGTACAAATGTTTGCACATACACAGTGTTTGATATTGTTTTATGAACGTGGTTTGGCACAGTGTCAATATTATTTTTTAATCTCAGTGTAATCACAGTAGTTTTTTTTCCTCACAGTTAAACAGTTTGAATAAAATGTAAGAAAATAGTGACACCCTGTAATTTTTTAAATTAATTTTCCTTCAGTCCAAAAACAAACATATGAGACAAAAAGCAAATTTTCATATTTAAGAAACTGTTTGGAATTTATACAGAAAAGTGATCGCTCCGTTATCAATTCATTAGTTAGAGCATTTGTTTAAATTTAAATGAGTATGAATTATTTTTGACTCATACAACACCTACATGTTGACAGAAGCAGAACTTCAGCGTTAGACGTCTTCCTGCACGCTGAACATTTTCTGTTTTTACAGTTTTATCTGGAAATCAGACCCGTGGCTGATTAAGAGCTGAGATAGAAAACCTGATGTTCTACCTCTCTCTCTCGTGTGTGTGGTTAAGTGTGTGTTGTGCAGCGATTACTACAGCTCTCAGACTGATGCAATCAGCAGATAAAGAGGCTGAGGGGTGTGTGCGTGCGTGTGTGTGTGTGTATGTATAGCCAAATACCAAATTCAGTATCTTTGCATGTGGTTAGAGAGATGAGTGCACCACACACACACACACACACACACACAGAATTAAATCCCTTCCCTCTCGCTTCTTCACTCTCAGTTAGCTTTTTTTACTCCTCTTTCCAATCCGTCCATCTCACACAGGAAGTGGGCTGCATTAGCAGAGTGAAGACGAGCTGATGGAATTAACGTCCATTATCTGACCATTTACAGGATGGAGAGCAGGATGAAAGGGACGAGGAGGAGGAGAGCTGAAATGATAGAGATCTCACCACGCTGAGCTTTCATCTCTGCTTCCAGTTCTGCCAAACTAACCACAGTCTGCATGAGAGCACGTTTGTGTTGTCTGTGTGGGCAGCTGTATACAAACTGTACGCATATCTGTCCTGATGCTTTTGTCCTCATTATGGCTGCTTCAGCTACGCCCTATACCTTCATCAAATTTAAACCGGCTCAGTAATTTCCCTGAAAAAGCCGGACACTGCAGTTTTTAACAAACATGAAAAAATGATGCATTTATATCCAGATTAATCCAGTTTTGGTGCTCTAGTAAATATTTAAAACAGTGTTGTCACTGTGATTTAACACACAATATAATACTAATGTAGAGAGCATAATGCATTTCACTTCTTATTCGATTCCCAGCTGAACTTTAACATACTTTAAATCAAGTGAATTTAGCTGTTGTTGTTGCTGAGCTCTTATTTTGAAATGGCTTCTTTAGTCCTCTGGAAGGCAGAGCAACTTAACTAGGAACAGCTTTTACATCCAGCAAAATGTCATCCATGTGTGTCTTCTAGTGTAGCAACTCAGCCAGCATTCCTGCTCCCTCTTATCTGGAAAACACTTAAACATGATGTGGGAACGATAAGTTGTTACAGACGCGTTTCACACAGAGAAGAAGAAAAAACACTTCCTGTGTAGGTACTATGATCAAGATTAGCCTGACCGCTGGTGTCTCCTGCTCCAGTCTGAAAACACTGCAGCAACTGTTTCTCTCTGGATGCAGATCTGTCCCAGCTCTGACATATTATCATGTTTTTGCAGAGAAACAGCTGGACCACCGTAAACCCACATCTGTGTGAACACTTGAGTCACATTTCACAAGTATATCTGGCTTATGTCCAGATTGCATATGTGGATAATCCACCTATAAAAGCAGGTGGAAAAGCAAACAAGATGCATTAAGACCAAACAGAAATCACTTCCTCAGAATGCCGTTAAGTATTAATGCATCCATTTGCACATGGAGGGAAACGTGTCACATGACACATTAACTAGGATCTATCCACAGTTTTAACAAAATTAAATGAAAGTGCATTTTCTTTCAGGGAATAAAATGACACAACTGGTTTAAAGCAACACATAGAGAATGTCAGGTAAGTCAGTTTGTTTCTGAAGCTCTTCATCAATCTGTCTGAAGCACTTGAGGTCTGGACGATCAACAAATCAGTCACACAGCTGAATGATCAATACGCCCTGCAGTAGAGGAAAACACGAGGAAGCAACTAAACAGCCTGCTAAAGAGACAGGACAAACTGAACTGAGCTGAGGCACTGAACAAAAACATGTATTGCTGTTTGAATTACAGCTGTCATCATGACTTCATTAACTAATGTTGAACTTTAATTATGTCCAGCTACATAAGCAGCAAAATATGTAAAAGAATATATTCACTGAATATGTTCACTAAAGTTGTCAAATGTTTTAAAATGCAGAGTAAAATCAGTGTAATTTTGAATGTAGTTTGGGTGAACACCACGAAATCTAATCACAACTGTAAACATAAGTTTTAGTTTTAATTTTAATTAGTATGTAGTGCTGGAATGTGACTAAAGTATATTTGCTCAAACAAAGTATTTAAGTACACATATAGTGCACTGCATAAGTACTTTCTGTTTAATAATAAAAGATAATATAAATAATCATTAGTTGCAGCCCCATATTCAATAGTTGAGATCCACTATAATCAAGTATTTAAATGCTGTTTAATAATGAATTTTGTAGTTATAATATTGTAATCATATACTGTAATCAAATACTGCATCTTAATATATAGTATATGTGGTATATATAATCACAGTCACAGGGGATGTTATTATGCACTGAGTACATATAGTGTTAATATTTTTTACTAAACAACATGATAATGTTATATATAATTATAAAATTTTTAATAAAATGTTTTTAAAGTTAACTTTTACTCACACTAAGGATCTAAATACTTTCTCCACATACTGGGCCTATTGTTTCAATAAAGGTTTTGGTTCTGAAGCAGACAGAGAGTGGTGTGTTTAATCCTCAGAAGACCAGCTGTAATCTGCTGACCTCACACACACACGCACACACACTTCCTTGGGAAAATACCTGCAGCTAAAACATGTTTGACCATCAAAGTGGAAGATTGTACAACATCACCATCCCCTCACGGTACAACACACACACACACACACACACACAACATAACCCTGACCTCGTTCCACTGCGTACGATGAGATACAGGCACTTACACACTCGCTCTCACTTGCTCTCTATCACTATCTCTCTCTCTCTCTCTTACACACACACACACACACACACACAGGGTCGCAGTAGCCTGTGGGTGTGCGAGCAGCTGTGAATAATTGTGTTTACAGATGGCATACGTCCGACCTGTGGGTAGAGAGAGAGAGAGAGACAGAGTTGGTCTTCTCGCCCTCACTGAAGACGTCAGGAACGAACCTCTCTCTACCTTTCTCTTCTCCCTCACTTTCTCCACTTTATGCTTTTTTTTTTTATTTTGGCAGATTCAACTATTTCACTTCAGTTAGCTTAATTGGCATAAGTGGTAACGAGGCGTTAACAGCCAAAGTAGAACAATAAGCAGTGACATAAGCAAAAAAGATGGTGTTTAGTGTCTAATGAATCATTTGGCTCCAGAAAGCAGGTAAATGAAGTACTTTATTAGTACCAGAGGGAAAAAAGAGCCGTAAAAGTAAAAGCAGCTTCTGTATCATGATCTAATCTCTAAATTATAGGCTGGTTTGTTAAGCACCCAAAAATCAGACAACTGAATGGCGCTGTAGGCTGCGTCCACATGGGCTCACACACACACACACACACACACACACACACACACACACACACACACTCAATGTAAGTATAAAACAAAACCACACAAGTTTGGACCTTGTCATTTCTTGACTAAAAGTGGGTGTAGCTCAAATACTAATATTTCTGTAAATTATTTTTGATTGTTATAAGGACTGTATGTTTCTTAATGTGAAGAATTAATTGACTGATTTAAGCGACAGTCTTCAAATATGCAGTGGCCACAACATGACACTGGACTTTGTGGAACTTACAAAAGGTAACACGAGAAAAGCTGTAGCTGGACAGCTAGCTCTCAAGCTAAATCATGCTATGGTAAATCTCAGGTAAATCAGAGCAACAGCAAGCTAAGTGAATGTGTTTAGGGTTAGCATGATGCAGCTAACCAGGCTGACAACTAGCTGTCACTGCCCGTTCTCAACCTAAGGGCGTCAAAGACTGAAGCTGTTGTCAAATCCTTTGGTTAAGCCATGGGCATCATATAATATCTGATGCCTAGAGCAATGCCATAGTGTATAAACCCACAGTTCTTCTAAGAGATAACAAGGCAGAGGCCTTTGCTACAGGACAGTGAAGTTCCAGTCCAGTAAGGCTGAAAGTAGCACTGATTCTAACACAGTTTGGGTTCTGTGCCTTACATTAGGGTTGGAGTTAAGTGTAATGTGTCCACAACTGTAGCAGGTCCGAAACGCAGCCAGCATCATTCGCTACAAAGTGATATTTGACACTGCATCATAACGTTTTTTTTATTTTTAGTGATTCAGTTTAAGAATCAAATATTAGTCACTAAAGTCTTCTATAAATACTATAGCCGCCATTAGCTTTGTTCAAGGAGCATAAGGTTTGGTCGCTTTAGTGTTTCCACACATAAAACTTAAAGCAAACGTTGCGTTGTGTTAGCAGCGTGCTAACAAGTTCAAACATCTGTGTAATGTGTTTATTCACTCTGCAGTGATGCATCGTCTGCAGCTCAGTTTCTATCCTGCTGCAGGAAACAGCTAACTGTTTAAGACTGTTTCCGTTCCTACTACCTGTATTTTTAATCGGAAGTGTTTTCCCACGCTGCTTTCCTGCAAATGATAAACAGTGACAGACCTATAATAAATCAGCATGCTGATGATGATGATGACAGGCTGACAAAATGCTAACTGCTGAAAACAGAGGGAGTGTAATGTGTTAGCTTCTTCTGTGCTAGCCTCCCTCTGTGGATCTATAAGTGGAGCTGATGGAAGGTTGGACTCTGTATGATTTGCATAATTGGGATGTTAATTTGTTAAGCCGTGGGAGTTGATTATGTTGCATATTGATTGTGTTGTGCTGCTGTGAGGTCACACACCTCTTTAACGAAGGTATACATAGCGCAGGGAATTGTGGGAATCTGATTAAAAATGCAACGTTAACGTTCCTGCTGACACGCTGCATTTTGACACACAGGGCGAGGTGTGTAATAAAAACAGTGCTAATGTGTGTGTGTCTGAGTCAGCTGTGTTTGTGATTTTCTTTGGGTGCTTGTGCATATTCAGAATGTGTCCCCGAGGCTGATGGATGGATGGAGGAGGTGAAAGAGGAGTAGAGGGAGAGGAAACTCCACCTGGTCTTACCGTTCTCCGGGTGCTCCATCTCGCCAATGCTGCCGTCAGGTGTGGTCCGCTCGTAGTGGTCCTCCGGCAGTGCCAGCGGCCCAATCCGTGGCCCTGATGATGACTTGGAGCTGGGCGTCTCCGACTCCTCCAGGCCGCTGTCGTAGTAGCTGTGCTGGGAAGCATCCTGTAGATCCTGAGCCTGGTTGGCCGTGGAGAAGGTCACTCGGCGGTGGGGGAGCTGCGATTAACAGACAGAGAGAAAGTGGCAGGTTTAGTTTTAAGCTTTATAACGACACTTAAAGTTAAATTTAACATATGAGAAATAAATGATTAGAAATAAGTTTCAGTTTGATCTGATGCAGGTGAAACGGGTTATATGATTAAAGACATCAGGTAGAAGCCTAAGAGTAAAAATAACTTTAAAGAATTCATTTAGGCACTTTAGGACTTTCATTATTTTGTGCTCTGTTCTCAGAATGACTGATTTGATTTTTCGCTTTGATTCTACGGCTCCAACCACAAAGATCAGTCAGCTTTCATCTCATCACCTCAGATCTCATCACTGCCTTTATGTCGCCTCATCTCATTTGACATCATCTGATTGTCTCATCTGTTCTCAGTCAGTCCAACACAGCAACCACCAGCAAACAATGGCCACAAAAGTTTGGAGTAAAATAAAAGAACAACTGGCATCTTAAAACCTTTTGCTACAGAACAGCTACAAAGATGAATGACAAACATTTGCATGTGCACAAATACATATTTGCAGGACCACCACCTCACAGTGGTGTCACATTATTCCACTGGTCAACAGGTGGCGCTAACATATCTCACACCTTAAGTCATTCGCCTCCTCGCTCTGCTCATTTCTCAAACAATGATAAAAACCTTAAAGCCAGACGACAGCTATTCCCTTGGATTTACTTAAATATGTTTTGATGTGAGTTTGAGATTTAAAAAATGAAGCTGATTTTGCAGCTCATCTGTTTCCAAATTTACATTAGGTTTCATGACATTGCAGTTTGTTCATTGTAATTCCTCTGAATTGTGCAGCTTGTGTTCGCCTGCAGCAGGCTGAGCACACACGTTACCGCTCCATTTACTGTGTGTGTTCCTGGTGATGGAAGGTACTGTAGCTGTCCGAAATGTGTGTATGATGGTTTTGTAATTAAAATACAATTAGCCTCCCTATAGTGCAGCAGGAACACCAGACATCACACACACACACACACACAAAGCAAATACACAGTGCTGCCAAACAAACAGCGTCCTAATCCAAAGGCACACAGTGCACGGTCAAACATTTCAATCACACACACACTTGACCGACCAGCCCGGGCTGATAAAGAGCAGCATCCCTGGCTTAGCAGATACTCTGTCACTATGGCAACTAGGCGCTGTCTGTACCCTGCACCAGTAAAACCAGCAGATCAGTGGTGAGCACACAGCTCGTTTTTTAATGTCTTAACTTTGCTTTCTTCAGCAGCTGAAAGGTTCACTGTCACGCTCAACAAAAAGTCCAACTTGGCATCAGACTGTATCTGAGTCTGGCTCCCTCACTGCTGATTATTATAGCTACTGCAATATGATGGATCATCATCATCACACATTCAAAAGAGGCTTTTAATGATTAGCTAAATTGATAAAAATATCATTAAATGTGCTACTGAAGGTATAAACAGACTAAACTACCGTCGGACTGATTGGAAATGCACTAAACTTCGAACTGTGTGGACACAATGTCCTGATCAGATCAGACTGTGTTTTAGGTGATGGGCTCCTGCCCAGGCAAACACATTCAAATGCTCAGCGATAACTGGACTCAGCAGACGTCACACACTCCAGCTTCAGCTGCAGAATCCCTAAAACTATCATCAAACTAACATCTATGTGCTCACTGAGTTTTTCCACAACACAAACTGAGATGTCAGATTTTTAAGCATCTTTCCAGATGAACACGAGATTCTGGCAAGCGAGTGAGCGAACATTTTCAGCTTCTGAGGTAATTCATTATTCACCAAGAAGACTATTTCACTCTCTCCCCTGATTCATTCAGCATTTTTTAAATGTTTTTATGCTTTATGATCGTATCAGGTTGAATTCTAAGAGCCAACTCGCTTCCAGTTCACCTTAAGCAATCATGGACCTTACATCTACCACTTCTCTCACTTACTGGCAGTGACTAATCACCATTCGCTGTATCAATCCAATCAGTTGCTCCTCTAGCAGCTGCTTCCAGCTCCTTGTGGCGATGCTCATATGCACCCAGTATTATCTCTGCATCCAGGAACAGTAAACTGTGATTCAGATGCAGACCAGGCTCAGGGCCGTATCACAAGTGATTCTACATTTATCCTCAGTGCTATATATTTATAAAATGCTGTCGGCTTATTAAAATAAGATGACAGCAGCAAAAGCTGCAACAGTCTTGAAAATGGAATAAAGTGAAAACCTTCACCTTGATCTCCTCTTGTAGGAGGACAAGGAGCTCGGTTAATTTGCTGAAATATCAAAGCAATCAAAGTCAGATTGCATCAATTGAAACTCGACCACTCAACACTAATTTGGTCCTTTTGCAAGTCAAAAGATGTTAATGTACAAACTGAAACTGAGCTAAATTTGGTTTAAAACTTCTATGTTACGCATGACACGTAATGGCAACTTTTAAATGGCTGGATTTCAGCTGATTCACCATGAAAGGTAGAGATTTAAATGCTGCGGATGCATGTTTACTGGGACAGGTCTTTCAAAGATTAAGCTTGGAAAAACATGAAGGTTTAGTTTGGAAAATGTTGGTTTGTGATATACAGAATATGTAATTTGTTGAGCTGAAACAGGCACCAACAGCACAAACAGACGCTGGCTTTGTCAAACATTCAGATTTGTCCGTACTTGAGACCCTGCAGTCTCACCACCAAACGTGCGCGTGTGTGTGTGTGTATTAATAAAAAAAGAAGAGCAAAGTGTGGCTGTTATTAATAACTGCTTTCTGCTTCCAGATTCCGCTACACTATTTGCCATGTGAGCATTAGGAAATAAATCACATCTATATATACATGAAGAGGGAAATGAAGTGGCTCAAATTGTCTGGATCTCTCTGCTGCCTGTCTGTCAGCTCCACCCAAACACACACCCACTCTGCAAAATCCTTGTTTTTTGTTTGTCTGCCTGTGTGTTCATGCATGTGTGTGTTAGCTGGAAATAGAAATGCCATCTCAGCAGGTTGCACCATGGGAAAGTAGAGCAGATCAAAGGAGAGGAATTTTAAGACCAAGCAACAACCTCCACATCAGCCTCTGCCCAGCAGCCCGCCGCCATCTTGTGCCTGTGTGGGACGTCCTCTTGTTCTAGATCTCTGGGATGTGGAGGACAAAATGGCCACCAGCTCCCTGGGTGACTGGGAGACGTTCCTCACTGCCCTATTTTTAGTTTAATCTCAATCCAGAAGCACAGAAAGCCAGCAGGCCTCCACGGCTTGATAAACTCCTCCACCACAGCTGGAGTTGAAGATTTAGAGATCAGAACCTGCTGATTGTTGACAGTTATACATGGAGGATCATCGATTTTAGAAGACATCTGACGGATGATGAAGCCAGACTCTTAAAAGACTTGGATTCAGAGAGAAAACAAAGTTGATTGTTTGGTTAAAAAGTCTTCAGTGATTCATTCTGAAACAAAGCTGCAGGAAAGTCTTACTTTTAGCTACCTTCTGCTTGTGATTTATTTCCAAATGATCTCAAGAGGTCACAAAACCAGCACCAGCCGTGAGTCCCCAGAGGATACGAGAGCTTGAATGTGTGTTACTGTTTCTGCTATTTCAGAACCATTAAACCCTGAGAAAACTAATGTGTTAGGGCAAGAAAAGTGTTAAAACAAAAGCTCAGTGCTATCATTTTTCCGGTGAGTATCGTCACTAGCAATAGTGTGAACTGAATACATTTTGAGTGAAAGCCCCGTTTGGTAAGAATTTGTTTTCTTGTGGAATATTTCAATGACTGGTTTTTCAAAAAGCGCAAACATGAGGTAAAACAACAGAAACCACAAAGAGAACAGATTTATTTTAAAGTGGTTTGTGAGTTGATTCCTAACTCAAACCGCTCATGGCAGATGTGAGCAATCACCAGTCTGAAGGTTTAACCATGTAATGAATGAACAAACTGCCAGACTCAAATGATCCAGTAGGTTAATTATCCAAACACTGAAGAAGAGGTGCAGTTTTGACAGTTTATTTGACATTGCACTAGTTGTTCCTTTTTATATATTATCCTCCATTATAAGCTTTAAACATCGTGTGCTTTGAGCCTCCAAAAAATACACATACAGAGTATTGAATACATAGTGATGACGAAGGTCAGTAATTAAGAATTCAAAAAGAAATAACTCTTCATGACCTTCATCTGCAGCAAACTGTTAATGCTGCACTTTGACTAAAGTTTCTGCTAAAAGAATCTTCAGTCATCTGCAGGCAAAACGCACATATGCACTTTTATGTAAAACAAGGAGACATGATGAACAATTTTTCCTTGAATTCATAATAGCTGACCTTGATTACCATCACTGAGTGAAACACAGAGGCCATGAATATGCTGAAGAATACAAAGGCTGCATTATGGAAGCTTTATCTGAAGCACAATGCAGAGGAGGGTGGCTGTGAAGCACAGCTACACAAGGTATGATGTGCAGTTTTTAAAAATTATTCTCTTTGCATTTTGAGGAAAAGAAGAAGAAGGCTGTAATAATTTTAACTTCATGCATATTCAAATTGAAGCATTATTCAGTGTATTATTCCTCAGACAGAAAGAGCAGGAGGAGGAAATAGAGGGTGATGAAGACAGAAGTGGTGGAGAAGTAGCAGCAGGAGGACTTGGAGAAGGCACTCAAGGAAGAGAGGCAGTGGGCAACGATGAAGGAGCAGAAAAATGGAAGAGAAAAAAGGGAAGTAGGAGAAGGAGAAGAGGCACATTGGGAGGAAAGAGGAGGATATAATGAGAGGAAAAGAGTAGGAGGAAGAAAAGCAGCAGGAAGTAGAGAGATGAGGAATGAGAGATGGGGAATGAGCAAGAGGAGTTCAGGTGTGGGTTCAGGCAGATAAGAAGGCCTCGTCCTCCTCCTCCTGCTGCTCCTCATCCTCCTGCAGGAGCTGATGGAGGAGGTGGAGGCGTTCACTGGGCCACATTGTTCAGAGATGATTAAAAACCAGTGAGAGGAGAAACGCACGACGCCTCGCTGGCTGTTTGTCAGCCGAGACACGGAGATAACAGAGTGTGTGTGTGTGTGTGTGTGTGTGAGAAAGATCCTCATTACCTCCCTCTGTGGGAGATAAGAGTGTGTGAGGCTGCATTGTGCATGCTTATAAAAGTCTGTCCTTATCAAGTATGCATGCACACACACTCTCTCTGAAACTAACACACAAACTAACGCCCCCATACACACACATTTGTCTTTGTATAGTTGTGATCCTTTTCCTTGACAGGATGTATGGCTTTAACCTAAAGTGTAACCTGTACCTAACCCCAGGGCCACGCGTTAACGCTCAAATACCCATCTGTAATGTCCTCACACTCATGGTATTGTGCTGAAAGACACACACACACGACACACACACACACACACACACACACACACACACACACACCAGAGACACACGTTTTCACACACTCATGTCCCACGTGAAGAGCGGCTGCCAGTAATAATTTGACATAACTGTGCTGAATGTGAGCAGTGAATGAATGAAGAGATGGATAAAAAAGGTGGAGGAAGAGGAGAGAGATGCACAGAAGGCACAGAGCGAATGAGGGGGAGAGACAGTCCTGCACCGAAAGAGGGAGAAAAGACACAGTTGGAGAACAGAGAGAAGAGAAAAAAGAGCAGCGGACAGCGATACTGGGAGTGAAAGAAATGGAAGGAAGGAGAGAACGAGAGTTTGGATCATCAGTGGTGAAACTGAAAACACTGCCCTGCAGCCAAAACAGCACTCTCTCTCTCTCTCTCTCGCTCTCTCTCTCTCTCTCTCTCTCACTTTTTCCCTCTCTATATATCTTTCTTTGCTCAACAACTCGTCACTGTCTCTCCATGTCTCCACCCCTCCACCATCTCTCTCTGTCTTTCTATGAGTGAAGGTTGTGAGTACGATGCTGCAGGCAGTGATTGGCTCTGTGGGAGAAAGTGCCTGCTGCACTGAGCTCAGCAGATACACACATATAACACACACACACACACACACACACACACACACACACACACACATATACACATCTGACTGCTGCTGCTGACATCAGCTTAGCATAGCACAGATTAATATACATTTTTTGATCAAAAGTATGTGGAAACTCACCAATAGCGTAACACCACATATTTATTATTTATTATTCACATTTATTTCCTTGTTTGCCAAACCAACATCTACTTCATTCTAATAAACTCCATGAAAAATGAATGAACTTACTGCTTTTACATAATGAAGAACGAAGCTCTGACCTCAGTCTCACCCAGCACATTTAGAGAACTGGACAGAGCTGAGCCTTATCACCCAACATTCACTCAGCACCGCTCCTGCAGCTACGTATGAATCTCAGATAACGTTCAGAGGATTCATGAAACTCAGATAAAAGGATCTAAACACTTCCTCCACCACAACCCAATAAAATGCTAAATGCTCAGATGGCTACAGAGTTTAATTACTGATAAAGGAGGCTGGTCAGAGGCAGCAGACGCTGCTGAGCGCCACACAAACCACAGCTTTGTGTTTCGATTTAAAAATAAAAGCGCATGTATTTAAATGAAGAAGCTGCAGCAGGGAAATGAGTTAGCATCAGAGCACAGACAGTCTGACCATATGCAAAACACACATGAGAAGGTGTGTGTCGGGGGGGGGGATTGAGATAATCCCACAAATAAACCTTAAGGGTTAAGAGATACTGAGAATATGTGTCTTTCCATAGAAACATATAACATTTTATTTTTTGTTTTGCATATATTGTTCCAGAGTTTTAGTGAAACCTGTTAAACTACAAGACATGTTTCCTCAGTACCACAACCTCTAGTTTATTCTGCCTCAGTCCTACATAAACCATCCTGCTGCAAGTGCAGAAAATGGTGATTAATCCGCCACCGAAAATAGTCCCCAACAAATCTACTGCATCTCTATTTCTTAGTGATGGCGGTTCTAAAAAATCTACAGGAAACTATTATTATTTGTGAGCTGTGGGTCTGTTTTTAAGATAAATACAGAATAACATTTAGTTTCAATGATGTAGAGGCAAAAACTGTAGTACGATCATGTCAGAGAATCAACACTGGAAATCTGATGCCATATTTCAGCTTGTTAATGGTGCGTTTTGTTTAGAACCAAACAAAAGTATCAACGCACTACTAGATACCTGTATTTGGACTTTTCTATAAAATATACAGCGCAGCTTGGCTAGTTGTACAAACACTACATGTCTTCATGTGCTGATGCTTGTTCTTTCCTTCCCTCTGTTTCTTTCTGTCTAACAGAAACAAGCTGTATCACTGCATCTGTCACTGAGCATCACTCCGCCTCATATCACCACACACACACACACACACACACACACACACAAAGATGAAACAGGTCAGCTGAGTCTCTCATCTGGTTCCCAGAGTTGAGTCGTGCGCCTGCATTCCTCTGCCCTGCAGGTGTGTGTGTTTTCACTGAGCCACTAAATCTAGTCTTATACTGGCAGAGCACACACAGACATAACTCTGAAGCACACTCACTTCCATCATCACACACACACACACACACACACACATTGCAAACATACCAGTCATGTCCTCAGGTAAACTACAGTATCGTCAAACACGCAACCAAACAAACACACACACAGGCTGTCAGCAGTGACAGCTCTGTAGTGTGTGTATGTGTGTTGTGTTCAAAGCTGACACTGACAGAGACACTGACGCAGCAATCCATGAGGCCACGCACACACAAGCACACACACACACACAAATCAGTGAAATTAACTTGAATAAATCTTCTTCAGCTTGTATTTTTCAATTTGCTGCCTCGCTGCTTTCTCACGCCGCGCTCAAACTCACAGACAAAAGTGAACGCAGCGCTGACGGGTGATGAGCAGACAGGAAAACCCCCCAAACTGACCCAGATGGTATGTCAGTGTCATCTGCACGATGGCTGAGTTTTTCATATGCATGCGTGTTTATGATTTGCTGATGTATTTGAACTGTCACTCATGTAACACATTGTTAAACAAAGTGTTTTGACACAGAGGACGTTTGTGAGGAAATTCATACTGTATGTCCTTCAGCCGAAGGTGAAACTTTCAGACTTTAGATGCAAACTCAAGTAAACATTGTCCAGAGCAAGAATGTTATTGACAGTGAAGAGAGAGCAGATGCTGGAGCCATAGGTGAGCACATTATAATGACTTAGTTAGTTTTACTGTAGAGTGGAATGAAGGTGAATTCAATTTTGTGCTTCTCTGAATTCCTGCTGTGCAAAAACATGAGGAACCACAGAGAGTGAGGACACCAAGTTAGAAAATGAATACTGCAGTTTGGTAGAAGAATCATTCAACAATTCCCAGTTTGGTCTGATATTAGCTTTAAAATCAAGTAAACGTAGATTGTGTCCTTTTAGGACGCCATCAGTTCACACTCAGTGAGGGAAGGAGGTGTGGTTACAGTGAACACCAACTCTTCCAATGTACATATGGGTATTTGAGTAAAAACATTAACAAATAAGATTTTTAATTCATATAATTATAAATTAAGTCCAAAATGTTCCTTAAGATTTTAGTCATACTTTCAGTATGTATCTACTGTAAAGTCTATTTTCTCCCTACTTTTCCTAATGAGCAGGAAAAACTTAAAATATAGCTGGAAATGCAGCAAAAAGTGGGATGAAGTGGTTTCCAGCTGACAGCTCTGGTATGTTAATCCCTGAAAACACCTCCCTTCCTCCCTTCCTCTCCTCCTCATTCTCCACAGTGAGGAATGTTGCAGCAGGTTATAATTGGCTCCGGGACGAAGCAAAGGAGGATGAAAGTATGAGAGAAAGGTGGAGTGATAAAAAAGACAGAGAAGGAGAGATTCGAGCGAGGAGATTTGGTTTTGATTTGCTCGGCTGGTGTCCAGCTTCAGCGTGGGAAGGAAAAAAATAACAAAGTATGATTTCCAGTTTTCTGTATGAAGTTATGACTCAGAAGATCTGCTGTGTAAATCTCTTTTCCCTCCTAAATTTGGTGAGAGATGTTAGATCATAACTAACAAATGAATCACTGGGACACTGTATGAAGTGGGTCAAACTTTTCACTCATAAATCACTAATAAAATTACATTTTGTGAAATGGAGCAGTGGGATTACATAACAGAGTCATTTTTGATGAAGACTATGCACAAACGGGGGCACCTAAATACCAAATGTATAGCAATATAGGACATAGTTCTGTCTGTTTTGGGGAAAAACCTGGACTTTTACCAACGTTTTATTGAAGTTCAACAGTCCAGAGCTCCATGTGTCCATATGTGCATAAAACATGAGGGATGTCATGTTCATAATCTGTAAGGTTATCTGCAAGGAGTGCATTTTGGGGGGGGAATTTTTTAACCAATCTTCTAGAAGCGCATTTGCGAGGTCAGGAACTAATGTTGGGCTGATGAAGGCCTGGTTCACAGTCTCCATTCTGATTTATCAGAATCAGGTTCCTTGCTTTCTACACTGAATTCAATATTCAATAATATAGTGTCTTGAAAGTTAGAGATACTGTTTACGTCCAGTCTCCTATCATTGATCAGCTTTGATATGTAGTCTGTCTGTAGTTATTTCTGTATGTTGTTTTTTGTCTTCACTGAGCATTAAGCTTAAGCTGTGAAATTCTTTGGTAAACACATACAAATACAGTCATGTAGATGAAGACCAGTGACACTATTCTTGGTCCATTTATTTGAATTCTGGCTGTCACCACCTTCATCGAGGGACTTGTCATTAAAATATGAATAAATGGGAATCATTTTGTAAAGACCATGAATCTTCAAAGTGCTTTTCTTGATGATCCTGGCAGTAATCTGTTTTGGACAGAAGTGATGTAGTGCTAGACTCAGAAGATATCTTTACCCAAGCCTTGATCATAAATATGGCTCCAAAGTAATAAAGTAATAAAGCAACATGCTGGAACCTAAACTCACCGACTCAACCACACAAAGTGAGGAAGTTGACAAAGTTTCTAGTGTTTGCAAAATGCATGGGAGGGAAAAATAATTGTAATAATATTTTTGCATTAGGAACTGGAGACATGTTTTCTACCACACACAGTAAACAGAAGAGAACAATTAATAACCTAAAATCTACGGAGAGAACAAGGCACAAATATAAATAAAGCAACTTCAACATGTCAGAAGATCAGCTGCTGGTTTTGACATTTTAAAGATTTACGTGTTATAAGGTAGGAGTGCACATCTTTCTTAACTTATATATATATATATATATATATATAGAGAGAGAGAGAGAGAGAGAGAGAGAGATATACAGTATATATATATTTTCCCCCCATCTCTTTTTCTTCCAAGACTCTTCAGAAAAGGTTGACAGGCTTTTTCATCCATCTCCTGTGAATTTCGTTCAG
>OMLM01018445.1:0-18202 GCA_900302695.1 Helostoma temminkii | reverse complement strand
CCTAAACCTAACTATAAAAAAGTGTAACGCTGCAGTCACAAAAGTGAGCTCTCTTATAGAAAGAGATATTTTGTCAGAAAAAACTTTTCATTTCAGATCA
The DNA here is from genome assembly GCA_900302695.1 of Helostoma temminkii. Taxonomy (NCBI): domain Eukaryota; kingdom Metazoa; phylum Chordata; class Actinopteri; order Anabantiformes; family Helostomatidae; genus Helostoma; species Helostoma temminkii. The sequence goes on along the minus strand of OMLM01018445.1, from coordinate 18,102 downwards.
GTATGAATTTATTAAAGTTAATTGTCAGCATACTGAAATACCTGCACACTAATATTCTTACTAGTGCCTTAGGTTGAGTTATCCAAATGCAGAAACATTTTTTGTCACCTATGCATATGCATACAGGTTTATTGCTGAATGTAGTGGTTCCAGTAATACTTTTCTACTCTATGTCTACCTGAGCTGAGATCTAATCAGCCTAATAATTACAAACTAATCTATTTTTAACTAATTACAGAAGGTCGTGGCAGCCATAGCTCTCCCAATATGGCCACTGGATAGTGTGTTGCATCATGCACAGTAATTGTACAAGGGCGACACACACTCCTTCATATCAATTGCTGATTGTGTGGTAAAAGGTTCAGGAGTTGATGGAGCATGTTTGGCTTCTACAAAGAATGAAAGCATGGCCTCTGGGTGATGGCGATGCTCTCAAAGACAACCCCTAATCCTAAAATTGAAGTCTTGCGCACCCAGTGAACCCCTGCAGTGGCCCGCTCCTCCCTGTTGACTGACATACCTCCTGACTGATATATCTCCCGGAGCTGCACAGAGATATGCGTTAGTGTGCGTATGTGGATAATGAGGACCAAGCAGGGTACATTTCAACACCAACATGTGACCTGCTAGAGCTTCATTACTGATCAGTGGCAAACCAGCGGGCCCACTGGGGATGTAGGCTGGTACTAGAGTTTCAAAACAACGCCCAGTGCGTTCATGTGTGTGTTTAAATGCATATGTATGCATGTGCATGATGCAGGAAAGCCGAGGAGTCGACTTGGCCAGCATGAGGAGCAGATCTGTTGTACGCGCCTTTTCAACTATTAGTGCAGCTATTAGCATCTCCTTCAGTGAGTCTCTGGAATCCCTGCGCTAGCCCCTCACACACAAAGAAACACATACACGCAGATGGTTTCCCTAATGAGGGAGGGTGCGTCAGAGTTTCACCTAACTGCGTCTCATTTCCATGTCATCCAGCGGGTGGCCTGACCTCGTAGACACTCAACGGCAGCATCCGTCTCTTCCAGTGACGTCTCTTCTCTGCCACTTCTTCACACAGAAAGTTCCTATTTAGGAAACGGAGAGAGGGCTTTCCATGTATCTGCCATAGATGTGTGTTAACCAGATGTGTATCGGAAGCAGAAGTACCTGCCTGATATATATATCATATGTAGCTGTTGTTTACTTGATAGTGTACTTTTTGTGTGTACTTGTACTAAAAGCATATCCACTATAAGGAAACAACCGTGACTGAATCCTCAGAGAAAAAGAGCAGGATATTTAACATCCAATTTGACAACACTTGAACAAAATAATTGCTGCATGGTTACTAAGGTGCGAAGGTAGGTAGGTAGGTAAGGTGGTAGGAAGTGGCGGTGGCAACAAGCTTCATGTCAAAACGCCGCTCACTTCACATCTTGACCTACTTCATGTGTAAATTGCATCTTGTAAACATGTAGCCCCCAGTTCTCCAAAGCAGCAAACAGGATATACATTAATGCAAAATGTGATTGATTTGCATGTTTGAAGCCAGTTTGTAGACATCATCAATATACATTTATCCAATCAAAAGTAATATGGGGCCCCTCCCTTTATATTAAACCACGCAAGACCCCTTTAACCAGTGGTTCAGCAGCAGCTGGTGGAGCATTATCATAGGTTAGTTTGTTCTGCTTATTGTCGCTGTGCAGATGGAGGTCAACAGTCAGCTGCCTTGGTTCATTTCTAGTTAGAAAACATCACCTTGACAACATGCAGCTCAAATACTAAAGTAGAAACACAATTAAATTCATGACCTAAGATGATAGAAACATCAAGCTTACCTGGATTTCAGGATTCTTAAAGAACATCAAACCTCTGTGGCATCGTATATTACTGAGTTTGTAATTCAAATCTGATGTAAAGTGTGTAAAATATAAACTTACACTTTACTTAAAGAGTAAATATTAGCTGATGCTGATAAACTCCTGACTGAGCTGACTGAGCATGGAATCTGCATGGTTTTGACTTTGAGCACAGGCAACACATAATAATTTTTCTAGTAATAGGATGATGTCTCTAAAAATCGTGGAGGTTCCCAGTCGTCATCAGTGTTTGTGCATTGCCAAACTTACCTTTTGTGCTCGGAGAAGAATCTGGGGAAACACAGTCAGACAAAAGATCAGCATGTGTTTCCAGGAACCAGCAGGTGGTGGTGGCTCTGAAACAGCTTAGTGAACTGAGACAACAGGCCACCTCACCTCTTTAGCTCGACCAATACGACTCAGGAAGAAGATTTGTCAAGAAAGCCTGTAGCCTCAAACGGCTTAAGAAACCTTTTGTTTCAGTAGAGAAAAAGAAAAATACAAATCATCATCAAACCATCATAGGTTCTTTTAAGCGTTACCTAATACAAACTGTGTGAAACAGGTGTATATGAAACAAAAAATGCAGTCATGTGCAAACAAATGTTATGCACTTTACAAACTGTTTCCTAGAAGATATGAAAGAGTTGCAGCTAAAATGCTCCCCTTTTTTAATGTTTGCTTATTTTTACTTATTTACTTTATTAACTCTAGTTAATTATATTGTATGTGTTTAACATTCTCATCATTTTTGCTACTTTGGCATTTTGATTTAAAAAAATCTTGTTTGGTACAACCTCTGGTTTCCGTATAAAAATATTGTGTATATGTATGTATTTTTCACTATTTAAAATTCTCCAGGAAATTATTCTTGTGCCTAGCTTCTACTATTTTTGTGATATTGGTAATAAAAATTCAAGAGAACATATTATCCTTAAAAATATGTGTATGTTACTATGTTGATGTTAAATTATGTATAGCTTTCTGAAACAGCGAACACAGGAGTCAACTGGATACTGGAACTCTTTGAACTGGATAATTCTTATACAGTATTCTGGGGATTGTGGAAGTCTTTATATGCTTTTCTCATTAACTCATGACTAGACTTTACCAGTGTTCTTCTGTGTTGTCCTCTGACTCTGTGTTGTAATACTGCCACCTGCTGGTCGCTAACTGTATGCAGAGACCTCTGGAGCTCTTTAAATGTGGGATGTGAGATCACTTCCCAATGCTGAATAATATACTTGAGATTAAGGAGATGCCTGCATCTGCATTTCCTCACTTTCCCCAAACAAATTTCAGAATTTATAAAAGCAACTTCAGTTACTATGTCTCAGCAACACCACTTCGTCTCTGAATACTCTGTGTGCTCATTTCTAATCACATTTCTACTTGTGTTCTGAAAAACTAAAGGTTGTAAAGGGATTTCTATTTTAAAAATCAGAGAAAACTAGAACATTTAGTCCTGAATTAAATGTGTGTTACTTACAAGTACATTTGAGTAAAAGTACTTTGTTTACTAATGCATAAAGGCATATATTTAAGTAGTATAATTTAAGTGCATTAAGTGGGTTAAGTCACACATAGATATAGTACAGACAGTGTCTATGCCTAAGCTTTTGAATCACATTTCCAGGAAAATACAGATGACATGACCTCAATGTTCTTGAGAGAGATGAAAGATTTACACAAACAGCACAACATGACTGAGACAATCATTTAATGTGTTGTTTAAATATCATTATTCCAGTTTTGCTGTTAAGTGTGTGCAGATTCTTTCATTACATCCTTTACATGTCTACAACACACATAAAGAAGCATTTTAACCAGTGTCTAATCACTGTGATGTGTAGCTCTTGAAATATCCATGAACACGTTTAATAAATGAGATCAACAAAGTAAACATGAACAATTAAGTTGTGAAAAAGGACAGATTCAGTCTCTGAATATAGAAACACAACAGTCAATAGAAATTAAAAGAGAATTCTTTGTATTGAACTTTGTTCGGTTGGTGTCATGATATAAAGATGCATCAGAAAATGTCTTGTTCTGCAAATACACAGATATCTAGGAATCATTTGATAAACATATAAAATGTTTTCAATTTCCCCTTCTGCCCTTTGAAATAAAAATCAAGACTTTGCAAATCTTTACCCTGACTAAAAAAAACAAGAGAAATGTAGAGAAATGCCCAAAATGTTTTCATGTTATCTACTTCTGACCTTCATTCGGTCACAAATAAACATCAGAGGTCATGAGACAATAAGAGGCAGAAAGAAACGTGATGAGAACATTTTGTACTCACTTTTCTCTCATCTTTACTTTGTGTGTGATCTAGGACTTGGGGAGGAACGATGCATCCTAAACATGACAAGAAGCTCCAAACACAAAGCTTTTTGTAAGAGGTCAAAAGGCCAAACAGTTGCAAACACTGGTTTAATCCCTCGCATATAGTGCTCGCTTTAAATATTCACAGAAAATATTGAAAAATCTAAGTTGGTGATAAAAGGTCATCATGTGGATGTGTGTCATTTTTCACCTATGATCAGTTGTAGTTATGAACGAAGCATATGACTCATAAACGCCTAACCCTGGACAGAGTGGCTGAGTGAATGTGGTCTGGACTCTGTGCAGCAGAGTCATGGTGTCTGAGACGCTGTAGAAGGACAAGACACCAGCCCCGTGATCCAGGTACACTCCTACTATGGAGGACTCTGGGCCTGAGATGGAGGTCCTGATATTATCATGTCTGAATTCATAATAATTATTAAAGCGTTTCGTGGAACAATGTAATGTCCAGGACTTGTTATTGTTTCCAAATACACTTTCATTTCCTGTTCTGCTAATATTCTTGTATGCCACTGCTACAAAAACATCATCTTCCCACTCCACCTCCCAGTAACAACGTCCAGTCAGAGTCTCACTGCACAAAACCTGAGGCCAGCTAGTGAACATGTCTGGGTGAATCTGACTAGGACCATTATAACCCCTATATCTCACTTGCCCTTTATAAACATGGAACCACTTGTGTGCTGTGTTTTGATCCACTGTGATTTGCTGTGTGTATTTAAAAAAATCTTCTCTGGTCTCAGGCTCTTGTTGTGGCAGGAAAACATCTGCACCGGCCTCTGTCAGTGAGATCTTGCACCACTCCTCAGTAAGAACATCCTGTACTTTAACTTTGGCCTTGGACACAGCTGCTGACACGTCCTCAAAGTACCGCGGTGGGTGGACTTTGATGCTGGGTGAGTCAGTTGAATCAGTAAGTTGAGACAGCGATGGGTACTTGTGAAGAAACTGGGTGTAATCCTCTGTGTGTGAGAGCTGCTGCAGTTCAGCGTCTTTCCTCCATAGTTCAGCGATCTCCTCCTCCAGCTTCTGCTGAAACTCTTTGACTCGACTCGTTTCAGTTTTCTGACGAGATCTGATCTGCTGCTTTACTTGAGCGATGATCTCCTCGCTGTCTCTCACTGCATTGTCAGCACAGTCGTTGATGGCCTCCACCTCCCGCTGAAGCACCTTCATGTCTTTCTCTCTGGTCTGGATTCTCTGCTGGATTATTTGCCGACTTGCTCCAAGCTCTTTTTGCCTCTTGGCCATTTCTGTTGCAGCTGTTTTGTGGCCTTTGTGTTCATCCATAGAGCAGACAATACAGATACACTTCTGATCCGTGCGGCAGAAAATCTTCATCACCTCATTGTGAAGAGAACAGATGTTCTCCTGAAGCTTCGTTGAAGGGTCGACCAGCTTGTGATTTTGAAAGGCTGGAGATTTATAGTGAGGCTGGAGGTGTTGTTCACAGTAAGAGACCAGACACTGCAGACAGGACTTGAGAGCCTTCAGCTTCCTCCCAGTGCAGAAATCACAGACCACATCTCCAGGTCGAGCATAGCAGTCATCAGCTGACACACTCATATTCTTCAGCTCCTCCACTAAATCTGCTAACAATGTGTTTTTCACGAGGACAGGCCTCGGTCTGAACATCAGCCTGCACTGAGGACAGCTGTGGTTTTCCTCCTCATCCTTCTCAACCCAGAAGCTTTTAATGCAGCTCATGCAGTAGTTGTGTCCACAGGGAAGAGTCACAGGGTCCTTTAGTAGATCCAGACAGATTGAACAGCAGAATCTTTGTCTGTCGGGCTGACTTGCTAGCTGCTCCATTTTCCCTGACAAAAAGCTGGCCTCTCACCCAGTGCACTGATCTGCACTGCATGGGGATTGTCAGCTCGCGCTGCACAGAAGACTTGCTACACCCGTCTGTACACTAGCAGATCAGTGAAGGAGGCAGGGCTGTGAAAACCTTGCAGGGTTGGTTGTGTAAAACAGGAAGAAGACTAACATATTACCATCAACTGTGGTCTAAAACAGTCACTGGAAATGTCTGATTTAACAGTAATGAAAGTGGAAACCTGATTTAACACAATATGAAACAGTAAATAGAATAAAACAATGTATGGGAATAGGATTTATATACATGAAATTATTATCCCATTGCATTCTGGGAAGGTATCTAAAACTCACACGATCAACACTCCAATCAGACTAATGCTGGTCATGATCTCAGATTTCTACAAGATAATCCAAGATTAACAAAACAATCCTCAATCTGAATACTAAAACACAAATTAGCTGCATGATAGTTGTTGCTATTATTTGACCCTGATATGAGCATGTTATCCTGAATTACTCCAGCCATCTTTCAAGACCAGGGCCCTGAAGTCTGCGACATACAATACACAAATATAACTGAGAGGTAAGCAACAAAATACAGAAACATAATCAAGTTACAAATTTGAAAATACAGCACATTCCCATCAACTTAAACTCAAAATGAAGCTAAAGAACCTGACAACTAACTTATGAACATCATGCGTGATCTAAAACAGTCAATTTCAAATGTCAGATTTAATAGTAATGAAAGTGGAAACAGTCAGAACCAGATGTAACACAATATGAAACAGTAAATGATAGAATAAAACAACACATGGGAAATGAGATTTATGTATAGCTATTACCCCAGTGCATGCTGGGAAGGTATCTAACACTCACATGATCAACACTCTAATCAAACTAATGCTGATCATGGTTTCAGCTCTCTACTCTTTCAGTCTAACACAAGAAACACTGTAGAAGCACAGAATAACAGCCCAGTGATCCACATACACTTCTACTCTGGAAGAACGAGGACCTGAGATGTCAGTCGTAATATTATTATGTCTGAATTTATAATGCTTTTTGCAACAGGTTAAAGCCCAAGACGTATGTTTCACTTCCAAATCCACTGTCATCCACTCTGTTATTATTCTTGTATGCCACTGGAAAAACATACATTTAAAAATTCCTTTGTGTGGTTAGCTGTAACTGGATCTAGTGTATCTTAACTGGCTCTTACATGTAATCTCTTCTATGGTCTCGGGCTCTTCCTGTGGCACTAGAACATCCACTGAGCTCACTGTCAGTGAGACTTTGGACCATTCCTTACAGAGTGTATCCTGTAGTTTATCCATGACCTCTGACACAGCTGCTGGCACATCCTCAAAGTACTGCAGAGGACGTCTTTTGATCGTTGGGGAGTCGGATTCACTTAGTTCTGACTGTGAGGAGTACTTCAGTAGAAATTCAGTGTGGTCTTCTGTGAGTGAGAGCTGCTGCAGTTGATCCTCTTTCCTCTTCAGCTCAATGATCTCCTCTTCCAGCTTCTTCTGAAGCCCCTTGACTCGCCTCACTTCACTTACCTGCTGAGATTTGATCTGCTGCTTCAGGTCAGAGCCTTTGTCCTTGATGAGACGGGCCAGCTCAGTGAGGATTTTGTCGCTGTCCTTCACTGCTTTATCAGCAGACTCTTTGATTGCCCCCACTTCCTGCTGAAGCACCTTCACTTCCTCCTCTCTGATTTGGATTCTCCGCTGGGTTTTTTGGAGACTCACCTCCAGATCTTTCTGCCTGTCAGTCCTTTCAGCTACAGCTGAAACAGTTTTGTGGCCTTTGTGTTCATCCATGTAGCAGAGAAAACAGATACACTTCTGATCCGTGCGGCAGAAAATTTTCATCACCTCATTGTGAAGAGAGCAGATGTTCTCCTGAAGCTTCGTTGAAGGGTCGACCAGCTTGTGATTGTGAAAGGCTGGAGATTTATAGTGAGGCTGGAGGTGTTGTTCACAGTAAGAGACCAGACACTGCAGACAGGACTTGACTGCCCTCAGCTTCCTCCCAGTGCAGAAATCACAGGGAACTTCTCCAGGTCCAGCGTAGCAGTGATCAGCCAACACTCCTGTTATCTGCAGGTCCTCCATTAAATCTGCTAACGTGGTGTTTTTCACCAGGACAGGCCTCTGTGTTAACATGTGCCTGCACTGAGGACAGTTGTAGGTTTTCTTGTGATCTTCCCCATCAAAGTGGTTTTGAATGCAGCTCATGCAGTAGTTGTGTCCACAGGGAAGAGTCACAGGGTCCTTTAGTAGATCCAGACAGATCGAGCAGCAGAATTTTCTCTGGTGTCTTTTATGCGCCATTTCAGCTCTGAGCTAGAGAGTAGATGTACAAACATACAGGAAGTGGCTCTTCAGGTTCTGCCTCGCTCCGGATAAGGGAGTGGTTTGAGGTAGGCTGTCCTTGGCAAGCACTGACTTCAATAATCCTTTTCAGTGGTGAGCCACACAAACACACAGGAAAAAAATTGTGAGGATCTAGATTATTAGCTTTTTATGTGAAAAAAAAAATCTGTTTGTAAATTGTACACAAGATTTGAAAACAAACCAAAAAAATTAGATTAAATAGTAAAAATTATGTATCTCAATAAGTGAAAAAACCTCCAGTAGGCTTTAGTCTGTACTGTCACCGTTTGTCTTTAGACCCTGTAGACGAGGAAAGGCATTTTATTCATTCTGAACCGCTTAGTCCCCGCAGGGGTCACAGGTGTGCTGCAGCCTATCCCAGCCAGCTTACGGGCAAGAGGCAGGGTACACCCTGGACAGGTCTCCAGTCCATCGCAGGGCCACATACAGACAAACAACAATTCACACTCCCACTCACGGGCAAAATGTCTTTAGACTGTGGGAGGAAGCCGGAGTGCCCGGAGAGAACCCACGCAAACACGGGGAGAACATGCAAACTCCACACAGAAAGACCCTGGGCCCACCCCGGGAATCGAACCCACAGTGCTAACCACTGCACCACCTAAGGCATTTTATATTCGTTATGTTCAGAAATTCTTAACCTTAGTACTGTTGACATAACAATAACATAACAGTTGACATAACATACTTTTAGAATGATTTAAAAAACCAATGGAAATTTTCATCTGTTATGGGACCCAAACATGTCTTGTATGGAGGAACTATGTTGCTCCTACTGACACCTCCTGAATAATAAAACTCAGAAAACCACCACTGCATGCAGAGTCCCCCAGGGTTCAGTTTTTTGGCTTCTATTAATGAACATGCCTATACTTCCCTCAGGTGCCATACTGTGAAGAGATTTATTACAACTATGCAAATGACCACACACTGAAACACTTTCACTCTATTAGGTAAACCTGTACAGCCTAATTTAATCCAATGTAGCAGCTCTGCCACCAATTCTGCTTTTACAAAGTCATAATTCTACTATATGTTTATTATTGAGGTCGTTGTGAGTCAACATTAGGAGGTGTTGCTAATGTTTTGTCCACCCTATTTGCATACACGAATGGGACTTTTATGGTACATCCTACCATATTATGTGTGAAATGGCCAAAAAGACTATTACCAAGTTTTAAAATGACATGACACACACTACATGCCTTTTGGTAAGGTACATTTAAAACACTGAATCTGTTCCTCAGCACAACTTTCTTTCAGCTGCCTTGTTAGGTTTTTGATGTGTCTGATTGCTTTAATTATTCAATCATACATTTTCAGAAGACAACACTTTGAACATAGTATTTATTTCAGTCTTAAAAGTTTATAACAACTTCTGGATAACATAACATAAAAACAAAACAAAAAAAAGAAATAAAAACAAATTAATACAACATTTTTAATCACACCCCAGTTTGACAAAATTAGAATTCATAAAAGCAGTTTTGAAAAAATAAAAACAATAAAATCACAGGAAAATATTTTTCTTGTAGACTTACAGTACATCAGGGACCAAGACACCTGATTTAAATGTACAGACACTTCACCCTGTGTTTCCACGGGGCTGAGTGTGAACACTTGAATGAATTTTGGACACATATTCAAGCCAGAGAAAGTGGATTTGAAGGATTTGGGTACAAATTCCCCCCCTAAAACCTTAGGCTCTCTTTTTAACCTGGAGCACCTGGAAATGTTGAATACATAAAACAAATATTGCAGTTTTCTAATCAAGGAGGCAAGATTTTATTCAATGCGTTTTTACACAAATATGTGTAACATTCCCCAATAATTAGAATATGTAAAAGCATATTTATTTCAGTTCAACATTTATTACTTCTACAAATTGAATAGAAGCGATTGACATTTTTAATATCATACACGGCTGTTATGTTTTAGGGAAAATGGCTGTGTTTGTGCTCAGTAGCTAGCTTTGTTTGTCTGTGAAATGCAGGACCTTTTTATTGTTGAAAAACAGTGAACAATCTCCCCACAGCTGAATAAAGTTTATATAACTTTTCATCCTTTTTCAAATATATATTCATTACATATAAAATACTGTTTCATTCATAAAAGCCTTACTTTGTACAATATTTGAGTAGATGTGTGTCAGTAAGCAACGAAGTGAACGAATAAGTGTGTGTGTGCGTGTGTGTGCGAGCTAAAAAAAACTGGAAAATTGTTTTATAACAAACAGGTGGCACCGATTCAGGAGCTAATACACTAAAACAAAAGGTGTTTTACACAATATACACATTTCATTACTTACAAAAAAAAGGAAAAGGAAGGCGTAGGCTGAAGGTTAGCAGGCGGGCTAAGCGAGGTTAGTACCACCAAATGTAACATCAAACAACTGGAAAATGACAGAGGAAGAGTGTGAATGAAGACCTTATAATAAGAAGAAGCAGTCAGTCTCACTAAGGAAAGCTCATCGTCAGTGCATCTCTCATCTTGGATGTCCCGAAGTCAAAGTGCCGATTTGGTAACCATTCACTCCTCATCAATAAAGCCAAAAAAACAAAAGGAAAAAAAAATTTAAAAAAAGAGCATTTCTCTCTAGAAATGGATGTACAGCATCACATTTTTGTTGCACCAATATCAAAAGTGATAAGAAAAGAAAGAAAGGAAACAGCGATCCTTTTGTAAAAGAAGGGAAAAGGATGAAAATGCACTTTAGTTGTCACACATCCATCATAGCACCATTTAGTGTTTTTAGTGTTTATAGTGTTTTCTGCTTTCATTTTGAGGTACTTCTTAAGAAAAACAATGACTAAACGTAAGATTTATTTACATCAGTTTTTTCTTTTGTTAAGTTGTGTTGCACAGTAGTACCATTGTTTTTGCTGTAGTGTTTTTTTTTTCCGGAAGACAATGCACCATTGGAATTCCACCTCGCTACGATGACAGTCACAGCAATCTCCACTACCCCCCTGCTTGTCCCCCATCATCCAATCATCTCCTCTTATTGATCAGGTGTCCTTGGCAACAGTGGATGTGCTCATTGCCTTGTTCTGTTACGTCCTCTTCATGCAGACCACACAGCGGCTGACACGAGTACGTAGGTTACCCGCCTTCAACGTCTCTGACTGGGGTTTACTGTAAGAGTCAAAGATAAAGGAGCTTTGTTACTGAGAAAAGTTTTCTCCTGCAGCTGAAAATGATATTGGGCGAGACTGAACCAAAACAATAAATAAAAAACTATAAAATTTAGCAACACGATGACGCATGCTGTAGACACAACGAGTGACCTTTTTCACATCGTCACATTGTTTTCCTGTCATTCGACACAATGATCTGTTACACCCTCGTTAACTATAAGAGAAAATGTGATGTAATAATTTAATCTTCATGCTCTTACAATACACGAACTTTGCATGAGTAACTCATTGCTCATTAATGTTATTTTCCCATAGGTTTTAAATATTTTTAATGTTTTTTTATCTATATTTTATCTTCTCCTTTTTAAATCTTTTATATTCTGGCAAATTTTAGAGCGATATAGTAAAAAATGCTCCATTTTGAAATAGCTGCTCAATCTAGAAATTAAAAAAAACAGTTTAATGTTACCTTATTGCTGATACATCATATTGCCACATTAGCTGAGCATATGCCTGACACGATGAAGAAACAGTTTCTTCATGACCTAGTTTGTCCTCTAGAGAGCAACTGTAAAATGCCAGTGTTTCTCTCAAGCAATGGCCTCTTTACTCACTAATCCTCCTTGCTTGTATGTGTATCCATACCTGAACATCTCAGAGGGGTCCACGGTGGCCAGCCAGAAGCTGTATGAGTTGCCGTAGTAGTTGCACGTCCCCCTGCCGTGGCACTCTATGAAGGGAGCACTGCGGAACTCCTCCAAGCAGGAGCCGGGAGAGGCTAATGCCTGACCGGAGCCCTCCGCACCTGCGCTGGTGTGCTGAGGAAACACAGGTGTATTGAGTTGTATGAATGAGGTAAGTATACATGTGCATAAAAAATGTGTCACTATAGTTAAGGATGACACTCAGGGAGAACAGACAATCTCTCCAGCTAATATGAGGCACTGACCCCATTTTCTGTACATATTTGCAGATTCCTTTATACAAAAACAATCTATAATTAGCTGTATGGTCAGATTAAAAGTTGAATTAAACATGTAGTTCTGAATGTTATTTTTAAATTTAGGGGCTATTTTTTAGATAAAGGTGTGGGTGTGTATACATGTATACATGTTATGTCTTACCATCATGAAGGAGTATCCGATCCACAGAGCTTCCCAATTTGCAGGGCAAGAAGGAATCTGGATGGTCTGACTGTGGACTGCAATCACCATGGCTGGAGCTTCACACACTGCACACCTACACACATACACAGAAGTTTGAACACCACACATCATCCCAAAATCAACTTCATAACACCTCTTTGTCTGCCCTGCCTACCTGCTGATGTATGGCTTGATGCTCTCTCCAGTGATTGGAGCCATGGACATGGGCATGGGCTCGGGCGTGGACAGCCAGTAGGAGTAGTCATTGCGGGAGGCGAAGTTGCAGACGTTGTTGATGTTGCAGAACATGAAGGGCATGGTGCTGAACCTGCGTAGACAGCTGCCTGCCGTGCCTAAAAGACAAGACAAAGAAAATGACTTTTAGGTTGAATAAAACTTCCTACTAAAATACAGGCTTAGTAAGACAAGAATGCTTCATACCAAGGTCTTGTCCGTGTGCCCGCTCGTTGCCCTGCACATACAACAGGGAATATCCGTCGTAAATGGAACTAGTTCCCTCAGGACAGAAGGGCACTTCCTCACTCTGGCTGTGTCGGGTGATGAGGAATCCATGGGCTGCAGAGACTGATCCTGGAAGACCAGGAGGACCCTGTGGACCGTCTGATCCGGGGGGACCAGGATAGCCACGCTGACCTGAGATAATAGGCAAAGCATTTATCACCCTGATACATTAGGGGGATTGTTCCCTATCTCCAAATACTGCTGAAAAATAAATACAATGCCATATTTTTACAAATTATTAGTTTAGTGTAATAATAATAATCTTTTAGATAATCTAGATAAAGAATTTTATGCAGTAAAATCTGCTTATCATCACATAAAAGTTGCTTTTGCTAGTTGTTGTCTCACCACCAGTGATGTTAGACCGAGCCGGTTGAGGTGAATGTACCTGATGGTGAATGTTTTACTCACCAGGTTGACCAGCGGGCCCAGTGTCTCCCTTCCGGCCTTGTGGGCCACTAAAGCCAGGAGGACCATCTGGACCAGGATCTCCAGGTTCGCCAGGTTGACCTGAGAGCAGTGAAAGAGAAAAGCAATGCGAGGATGATTTTAAGTAATGTCTTAGAGAGTACTGCACTGGACCGAGCATAAGAGGATGCTGCATTGTGTAATGTCCATAAATTGTCCATAAAGCCAAATCATATTTTTTTTCTTGCACTGTAACTATATATTATTATTATTGTTTATTTTGTCAGTTCTTCAAAGATATGATTAAAACATTGTAGACAAAAAACATCACCATCATTATAGATGTGAAATATAAATGTAAATGTCTTTCGTAAGAACTATAAATGTGCAGCTTCTTATGCAGTATTAGTTTAGTTTTTCCCATCCAAACTGTACTAATAAATATTTAGGGCAGTCTGCAGTCTTGTTCATCCTCTTATATCATTGTGTGTTTTTGTTTCTAGTTACAGTAATAAAATAAAGCTTTACTATAATAGTACTCATATATTTTCTCTGTCCTAAAGGAAACTCATGCAAACGTCCAGTGACCACATTGACGAACCTGAGAGTCCTTCACGTCCAGGAGGACCAGGTAGGCCCCGTTCGCCAGCCAGACCTGGAGGACCAGGGGGTCCTCGCTCTCCCTTCAACATGATGGGAGCTGCAGCCACACCTGGATCACCAGGAGGGCCTAGAGGTCAAATGTTACAGAGGAATCCATCAGTTTGACACAGACACAACATTTAAACCCATTAAAAAAATTCTGTTATTTTTTTGTTATTAACAGGCAAATGTTGTCACCCACCAGTCGTTCCAGGGTCTCCTGGTGCTCCAGGAAGACCAGGGCCACCAGGGACTCCTGGGTCTCCCTTTGGTCCTGGCAAAAATACAGAAAAAAAACTAATGTTATCATGAACACACAAGATCAAATGCATTTTTGAATAACAGAACAAAAAAAGAATTAGAAAATTTTGTTACAGTATCATAGACTAACCAGGGAATCCGAGAACACCAGGCAGACCGATGTCGCCTTTCACACCAGGTGGACCAGGAAGACCAGGAGAACCCTGGTACAAAAGAGGTTCAGGTTACATCTCAGTTTATATTTACTCCCTTTGACCATCCAAAGATAGTTTGACTCTTAAGGTTTGTTTCAACAATCTTCAAATTCAATCAGGTTATTAAATTCATGAATAAGATGAAACATAATTAAATCATCTTACAGGGTATCCTGAAACACCTGGATCTCCCTTCTGTCCAGCAAGGCCCGGCTGGCCTGGGGCACCGGGAATACCTTTCTCCCCCTTGATTCCTCCACTTCCTGGGGGCCCACGAGGACCCTCTGGGCCAGGTGGACCTTTAGACGCACATGTGAATAGTTCAAAAGTTAGTTACAGTATAATAGTAACAACAAACAAAGTAACAAATTAGTGCTGTACATTCATGTTTCTGTTCATTACATTCTCGATAATGACTGGCCGGGATCAGTTTGATCTCCATTTATCAGGCAAACATTTGTTTTCCACTCTTGAAAAGTTAAGCTTCATTTAAAACGTTACCATCCACTAGTTTTACATTCCGGTCCTGCAACATTTAGTAAAATTTGGTAAACTGTATTCTCAGTTTATAAATGAATACAGAACTGATCCCAACATTGCTTTTTAAAACAAAACTACTGAGACAGACTCGTGATATAAGCAAGCAGAGTGAGCCGATTTTCAGTCCTCAGCGTGACCTCATTATTCTGTTATAAAACGACATCACAACACACACAGAGGAATCGTTTTACATTGTCTAGACGCTGGTACACATTGCTTTCAGTCTGTTTCAGTAAAACTGTGTCATTACCAAATCTGGCTCTTCACAATTTACAGTCTGACCATTTATCAATGAAATGCTTTGTTTCCATAATGTAAAATGAGATATAGAAAGACAACAACCACATACAGTGCTTTTGTAGCCTTATTCTCATGGTGATATGAAAAAACTCTCCATTTAAAGGCAGTCTTGTACAACAGTAAAACAGTTGGACTACAGGTGGATACTGCATGTTCACAATTTAGCAGTCAACATAAGATAATAATATAATAATAAAAAATATTCATTAAATAGTTTCACTCTCTTTCAAACACTCTTCCAATAAGATGCCACAATATGATGAATTATGTTAATGATCAAGATCAGGGCTGGGATGAATTCACCTCAAAAGCATTTTAATTTTTTAGGTTGCTGAATTTCAACCAATCAATTTCTTCGTCACACATTATCATGACACGAAATGTGTGTTAATTTCAGATTTCCATGCATATTTTGATCTGAGAGCATTTGAAGTGAAGTGACCCCGACCCCACAGCAGACACATGTAAACACATTTGATTCCTCTTTCATTTTCCCCACACATCCCATTAAGGAGCATGTACCACAGCATGTATCAAACCACTGGAGTCTAACCTGGAGGACCTATGGTTCCCAGAATTCCCAGGTAAAGTGTAGCCGGGTTGACGGCATAAGGCAAAAAAGAAGAAGAGGTTTAGACAGAAGCACGCATCAGTACAGAAACAGTCAGACTAAACAGCAACTGAGATCATTTATCTTTAAGTAGGCAGAGGGAAATATTAAAAGGTTACTGAACAAATGAGCACACATTGCTATTCTGCTGTTCGATATGAGTTTGAAAATGATTTATATTAACTTACAGCTAAAGAGCTCAGTATAAATGCAGACTCATAAAGTTATCCATAAAAATGAGCTGCTGTAGCACCCAACAATTTAAAAATTGACATCAAGCTTGCTGCCAATGTTTGTCAACTAGACCCGGGAGGTCACATGGTAGTAAAATTAATATTCAATGATTATTAACTTGTGCTCTCAAATGAAACATGTCTCTGCACTGGATAAATGGCTTAACTTGTGATTTGTACAAACATTTATGGATCTCAAAGTGTGAATCCCAGTGACTTCGATGATCCTCTTAACTTTTCTTCAACTGCCAAATAAAGGTTAACATCTGAGATAATCTTTTTTGTCTTCAGAACCGTTAGATGGATTACTTTGACTTCAAGGGGTGAAATTTCATGAGTTCATTCAACTATCAAATGTGTTGTTTTATGACCAAACACCTGAAAACATAAAAGTTAGACAACCCCTGCTGTGCTTTGTGCTAATTACAAAAACTTCCAGCATCCTAACATGCTTTTTAATACTTTGTGTTGCTTTATCATGATAACACTGTGACGGAACCAAAACCTCATGGATTGGCCCAGGCTATGAAGCTATTTAGCATAGTGACTATACCTTGCTACTACAACTTCCATGTTTGTTACATGATACACATTTGACCAATAAGTATTTTTATCGTGGACTTTGTTAGGTATGAACAGTACAGAATCCAGTTCTACTTAATACATTCGTGCTTAAAACAGCCTCATACCTCTGCTAGCATGGCTGCAGGCTATTCTACTACCATGTGGCCCCATCGGGCTCAAAACACTCTTTTGTGGATTTTGTGGGATGTTGGGAACTTTAAACCTTTAATCCACAGAATGTTTATAAAGTAAGATGTAGACTTTATGCACAAACAAGCAGATTTCATTGACATCCAACAGAACTGTGATTACAGTACATGGCACATAAACTATAAACTATGATTTCATGTTTCTGGTGAGTTAGTTATAGTACATGGTGTGGTTTTGTGTACTGTATGAAATACATTTGGCATGTTAGGTATGCATTTAGCAGTACTCACATATAATACATATACATGCTGATTGTGCCAGAAAATTACAGTTTTAAAATCGATGGTGCATTTTTTATGACAAAAAAACATCATTAAAAAGGTGCTTACTTATTAATGGTGCATTACACTATCATCAGTGTGCATGAAAAGTGAAAGAAGACAGCTGTTAGAAAGAAATTAAAAAGGTCGGAAATCCCCAACATGTTTTAAGTGAAACATGTTCCCAATAGATCAGAGGGTGAAGTTAAACTCAGTGTTGTTTTAATGAACGTGCAGTAGACGCCTGGACGCCGTTGACCTGACCTGTGGGACCTGCGACGGCCGGATGCACGTGTCATCACGCCAAAGGCGGGGCCACACCGCAGTGGGTGGGACCAAGCCACAGGAAGCAGGAGGCAAAATGTCATAGCATCATTTAATTTAGTTACCCTGACGCCCAGAACAACATTTGAGGGGAGAGTTTTGTTGCCTGACACCGTGTTGTTGTGTGGTCCCTACTGCAGTACTGCTTATTTTTCCAAAGGTGAAAATTGCTAATACATCACAGACTAGAGCACACTACAGAGGCTTATAGTGTCTCCATTTTATATCTGATTTACTATATTTATATTTTTAAGGCATGTTAATCCACAGCAAACCCCTGTGTATTGTGTCACAAATAGGACATAGTATATATTATGTGTGCATCAGGGTGGT
>OMLM01018444.1:0-10580 GCA_900302695.1 Helostoma temminkii | reverse complement strand
CCCAGGTCTTTTCTCTCCCAGTGACTTTGAATAAAGCAAACGAGGTGAGTGAACTCAAGGGCTCAAAGACTAACTACTGACACTCCACCGGGGACATTCCCAAAGGCAGCAGTTTGTTTGACACTCAGCCATTCAGTTTTTTGCTTCTGCATGACTGACAGCAGCGGTGTCTAATTACACAGGAATGTTTGGAAGCACCAAGCTAATCCTCTAAATGCCTATCCAAAACTAAAACTCCTCACTTTAGATAAACAAGAACAAGTCATTGTATTTCTAGCAGCGTGGGGTTGTGTGGGGATCGAGGGAATCCCCACTCAACTTGGACAATTAAAGTATATCTTCAGATGTGGCGAAGTATCAGTCGGAGTGTTGAAGCTGTGCAGACATGTTTTGAGCAAAATCTGAGGTGTGACATTCACAATTGTGATTCTTGTTCCCATCCATGGAGAAAGCTGACTCTGAACAGTTGAGATAAGAAACTGGAGATGGGTTCAATAGGCCATTAATGTGTGATGCTTTACATCAAAACAACACTCCTTCGACCTTTAACATGGAGGCTGACTAAAGGGTGATCCACCACAGCAAGCATATTAAACACATTTTAGATGTTTACTCTTCTACGATTCTATTTGTCCAAATGTATGAATTCACACCAAGCGAGATGCCTGTGTTATACAATGACACAGATATTCAGATCATGCCTGCATTTAAATGGTCAGAGACCATTTTTCTCTGGTACATTGTCTCATGTTAACTCCAGAAACTGTCCAGATTTGATTGTCTAGACATTGTCTGGGGTTCATATGAGCTGCCCTTTCAAACATGTAGATTAAACAGTAGATTATCTGGGATAATCTAAAGCATTATTATCAGAATACTTCTGGTTTACAACTCAAACAATAAAGAGCTATGGTAAGTGAAAGGCATAAAATGTAGATTCGTAATGGACCCTACCCTAATAGCATGAACTTCACTGAAAAATTAGACAAGATGGTAAAAACTGTTTGTTCTGATGAGAGTAGTTTGCAGATTGAACAGATAGAACAAAAATACACATACACATCACTGGTGTTTCCATCTGGTGTGAATTTCAGGTCAATTAGCCTAACTGAGAATTAAGGCCAGCAAATTATTCAGGTATAGAGATCAACAACATAACAATCGAGCTCCAAATGCAACCATTTAAAGTGAGGCTAATGTGGGATGAAAACCACAAGCACAATTATTTTTTCAGTGTGCAAACACAGTGGTCAGTCTCCTTGACAACTGTGCAGAACTGTTGTACCTGGATCCAGTGAATTATTTTAAGGTTATATTGGCTTCTTGCTGGTAGCTGGTTTTACATGCCAGTTAATGGGTTGCTTACATCCACTGTTCATGGCCCAACTGTGTTTTACTGACACCTCAATTCAACAAACACTCCCTAAAACACAGGCTTTGTCATTCTTCTCTGTTGTCTTGGTGATATCAAGGTCAGCAATGAAGACAATGAGGCGGCAGCATAACAGGTATTGCAGTTGTAAAGTTAAGGAAGGGCAGTATTTTGTGAACTTGTCAAAGCTAAAGTTGAGCTAAAGGTGACCTGATTAAGTTAAAGTCAGGTGACAATTCAAAGTTAGCAAAAAGGACACATGGGACACAGGCCACAATATGCTTTGTTTAATGATAGTAGTATAGTTTATTCTGACTGTGTATACTGTATGTACATGTATATATGCGATGTACCTTGCTTGTTTGATTAAACTGTTGCTAAAGCGTTGCTATGTGCATTCAAGTGTCACATTGTGTTACAAAAAGCAGTGCAATCTCGTGAAAGCTAGAATATAGGACTTTAACCCGAGTCTGTTTGGAGGTTGGGGAGAAAGGCTAGATAAGATGGATGAAAGAATGAAGAAGAGAGGTGTGAGGTATGACAGGAGACACAATCATAAAGTGGAAGAAAGGGGGGAAAGACAAAGAAGGAACAATACAGAAAAGTGAGGAAAGAAGACTGCGAGGATAAAGGGGTAAAGAAAGGCAATCAACAGCAAATGGAAATGTATCCTGACCTTGTTGCTTCAGCTTTAATGGAAGATTCATGTTCACAGGGTCATGGATCACCTATGGGACACAGATAGAGGAGAAGGATCTGGAGCAGTAGGTGCGTTTGGGGAGCAAAGAGATGTGGAAGAGTGAGGTTAAAGAAAAAAGAGGGGAGGAAAGAGGACGCAGGATACTGTAGTGTTAAATAGCAATGGGATTTTTAAACATAGTAGGAAAGGAAGGTAACAGAAGAGGTACTGAGGTGTGTATCAGATGGGATGAAAAATTCAATTGTGACTTCCTGTTAATATGGTTCTTTGTTTTTCTTGCCATCTACAAAATACAGTAAAACTACTGGGTTCAAAGGTTCACAGACCCTCAAGCAAAGAGCATTATTCGAATTCCTAAAAACTAACAACAGTAATTATAGTTTACAGGTACAGTTAATACAGTCATTGCAGTATAAATGTCTTGAATATTTCTTCTTGACAGCACCTTAAGTGCCTTGTGTCAATGAACACACTCAAGGTGTGTTCCAGGAATAGTAAAAGTTCGAACACAGAATCATCTCTGGCAGAGAGGCCAGTGTGATGTTCACTGGCTTTCTGAAAGCAGCTTTCTCTTATTGTCAACTACTGCAAAATGTGGCTACTTTAACGAAGTGTAGTGATCACTGATTTCTGTCATTAAGTCACTTTGAATATCACAGAGGGCAGGAATCTCTAAATAGCTACTAAAGAAGAATTTGCACATCATAAAACATTTCATTTTCCTGAGACCATGCAACCTTGCTGACAATACAATACATAACAATACAATATGTTTTTACATGTGACTTTGCTTGTTTAGGGCTGAAAAACCAAAAAACTTAAATGGGACACAATAACAGGCTCTTGTAACCTTGCACACATCCAGCCTGTACACAGGTAAAATTTAACAGGCTGGTTGCTGGTCACTGGCTGCAGACGAACGCTACTAACACACGCACTGAAAACTAGACACACACTCCCTCTTCTGTTGCAGCCTACCTACTGATCATCAAACACTTGGTTGGACTAGGAGAAAGCGTGTGTGTATGTGCTTGAGTGTGCCCATATTATGACACAAGTGTTTCTCTTAGCATGTGTGATTTGCCGTATTATATGCCCGCTCTGTTGTTGGTGTGTGTGTGTGTGTGTGTGTGTGTGTGCATGAATGTGTGTTTTACTTGCACTTGACTAGCCATCTATGTGAAATGAGTCCAAATGTGTCACTGAAGTGTGAGTGTGTCTGTCTGCATTCTGCTTGTATGCTCTGCCATTGCCTGTGCTTGTTTGTGTGTGTGTGTGTGTCCTTGGTTGGTCTTACAAGTGTTGGGGCAGTGTGCTTGTGTATGCTGGCGAAAGAGTGAGAGAAAGAGAAAGAAACAGTGAGAAAGCAAGGAAGACAGAGAGTGGGGGGTCTCTGGGGTTAATGGTGCTACATGATTACGGCCTGTTGTAGGTCAACCTGTTGTTCTCCATCCCCTCTCTCTCTCTGTCTTTCTCTCTCCCTCTGCCTTTCCCTCCTTCCCTCCCTCTCTGGCTTGCACCTGCCTACTCCGCCCCAGCATTGTGCTGCTGTGAAAACGTTTAACTGATGCTGAATGAACTCGCCACCCCCCTCTCTCCCCCTTGCCATTCCCTTCAGTGTTGGAGAACTAGCAGGGGTGGGTGTAGGGGAGGCAGGATATGGAGAGATAGAGAGAATGGGGCAGAGGGGCAACAAAGGGCACATTCTCCCCTCCCCTGCATACTTTGCCCCACTCCATTCTGGCCCAGCCCAGAGCAGAGGGCTTTGTTTCCGGGACAAGGCAGAAATAGGGCTGATAGTTGTTCTCCTCCAAAGTGAGCATCACCGTATGGAAACAGAGGTGGAAGCAGAGGGGAGAAGAGAGGAGAAATGTGGACGCAGTGGAGAATCAAAGGCATGTGAAGCTAACTCAGGTGTGTTTGTTTTGGCCATCCCTCCACGCACATACATTTACATCTACACATAAATGCAAGTCTTTCCACTAAGCAATGTGAGATCACAATGACAAAAGAAGGGAAGAACAAGTGAGAATGGAGTAAAGTTAGCTTCTAACTTAAGTTGAGTTTGTGTCACCAGAACAGGTGTTTAAATATAACTGCACCCTGTCCCACCATCATCATCAGTGAATCCATAGCCTCTCCAGACTCTTAGAGTGGATATGATAGTTGTATTAACTGCAATATGTATAATAACATCAAGACATGACACATTAAGTAGAAAAAGATGCAGATATCATAGGTCATTGAAAATGCAACACATGGTGCCAGGCCTTTGTCCCAAATTACTGACTTTTACTGAGTTTTCCATAACCTGATAAATATGTAACCCACTTTCTAAATATATATGTAGATATATACATTCCACTCACACTTAAGTACTTTTGTGGACAGAGAGGGTGGAGTTTGAATTACCTTCTTCAAGTTCCTGTAACAATCTCCCCCTGAAAAGTATGACAGAGCAAAAAACACTGAGTGTTTCACTCCACTCCCGTTTCTCCCCAGTTTGTTCCTTTTCTTTTCCAACTCCCCCCATTGACCTATTTTCTCCCTCTGGGACATTCAGTGTCTGCAGTCACTTGTTTTGGCCTTCTGGTAATGAACTTGTGACCCCTGCTATCCCTTTTCATTTCTTCATCTGTGGAGGTGGCATGATCAACCAGGACATGATACCTCAATACCTCAGTGGTTTCCTACAGTTATAATGGTGCAATGAATATCAATCCAGAGTTACTGCAGCCAGGAATAAAATCTCAGGTCTTTTCAGTGATAGGTAGCAATGTTTTCCTTGCACCAGCCATATATGCCTGACTTGAAATATAGAATGTCACTACTTTACGTTTTACAAAGTTATAGCCACCAAATATTTAATATAACATTTACTTGTGGATTCTGTCAGCTCTAAGCTTTATCAGAGTGGTGTGACAGTCAACCCGAAGTTGTGTATTATGAGGAGTGACGTACTACAAATGACAGTTAAGCATTGCTGTGTTTAACTTCCCCCTCCCTAATTTAACAATTCAGTCCACAGTGAGCAGTGGATTTACACACTCAGGAATATATTACTGTATATTTTGTGTCTTTGCTGACATCTCTAGTGTCCTTCAGTGGCAATTTTTGCATCCACAAAATGTAATACATGCATTGTGGGACTGCAGAAGAGAGGTTACATGCCATGGAAACCAATTTTTTCATTCCACTGTGGAATTGTGGTTGTTATTCAGTGTAGATATTTCACATTCAGAATTCAAAAATGAGATGCTACATAGACTTATAGACCAGATTTATAATAGTAGGACCAAATCTATTAAAATGTATCAAATTTGAATACATTTTTTGGTGTAAGAGAGAAAACACAGATTACCCAAAATCAACCAGTGATTTAAAGATATTATTTTAGA
The DNA here is from genome assembly GCA_900302695.1 of Helostoma temminkii. NCBI lineage: Eukaryota > Metazoa > Chordata > Actinopteri > Anabantiformes > Helostomatidae > Helostoma > Helostoma temminkii. The sequence continues at coordinate 5,110 of OMLM01018444.1, read as the reverse complement.
GCTCATACAGTCAAATAGGAATTAAAACTACTGGATGTTGTGTGACATCCCAAAGGATTACATCTAAACACTGTATTATTCGCACAAATAGTATCTCATTAAGAAAGCTGCAGTCCAGTTGTTAAAAAATGTAATTAGCTTGAAGAGTTCCCAGTGGATTTCTCCTTCAAAGTTGAAAACAATAATTTTCTTGTTGAACAAACATCACATTAAAGCATTATTGTCTTTCCACTTCCACGCTGTTGTTCTGAGTGGCTTGTTATAAGGCATTCTGGGAAATGTAGGAAATCACAGAATCAGATTAGAAGATTAGAAAAAGTAAATTTACATATTTTATTAAAAACTATTATTACTCCTGAGATCTTTATGAAGGTGACATTTTTTCCATCTTTCCCAGGGGCAAATAATATTTACTAAATATGTGGCCTACTTTGAAACATATTGTCGGGTCTCCATTGCTAAAGACAGTTTTTAATCTCAATGGAATTTCCCTGGATAAATAAAGGTAAAATAAAAATAGGTCTGGTATATGCAGTACATAGTATACTAAAATATTTTAATGGAATTAAAAGAAAAATATTGTTTTTAATATATGTATTATTATTAAATGCATTTACTCAGATGAATTACATTCATGATTTTGGCTTATCAACACTGTCTAATGGTAACAAAAACACAGATAAATTGTTCTCAATGTGTAATATCCCATGTTAAACATGTTGCTGCAGTTCATTCATGTATTTGCTCAAGTTGTGTTGGTAGCCATTATACCTTATCGGGATTTCTGCAGAACAAAATAGTTTGGTAACACTGAAAATGAAAAGATGTCAATAATTTGGTATCTGAGAAAACTGACGTGGGGCTGGTTATGTTTCCATTGTTCAGTGTCAGCTCTTGGCTCATTATTGTGGGGAAATATATTTCATAACATAGTTTTCTTCCAGACCTTCCTAGCTTTCACACCAATTCTCTGATATGCAAGAGAAAAAGCACATAATTTCAATACTGTATTCATTTTGCATTAAACAAGTCACATTCATTCAAGACATATTTTCACTGTCTCTCTCACACAAACATCCACATATACACACACAAGCGAACATATCCATAGAGAGAGACTGAAAAACAATTACAGTTTCTCATTAAGGCACTTCTAATCCCTTTATGCAAAACACAGTTACACAAGTACACACAATGAGGAGAAAGGGAGAATGAGGGAGAGGAGGGAAGGGGAGGGAGAGTGAAGAAAAAAATGTAGTGCAAATGCGAGGAGAATAATTACATATATCATGAAGCCGTCCCTTTTATTTCGGATGTCACTTCTGATGTCACTGGCCGGCTTTGGCGCTAATTTGAATTCAGACCTTTATCAGTCGCCGGCAGCAGATTTTGAGTGACAGCGCCACCAAACGCCTCTCGCCAGCCGTCCTATTGATTTCTCTAAATCCCCAACAATAGCATTTGCATGCTTGTTTCTGTTATAATACAGATATGCCGTTTCGGAAATTAAAGAGCGGCAGGCAGACCAGAGGTAACTAATTGTGTGCCTGTGTAATGAGTGCAGTTTCAATTTGATATAACCCACAGCTTTTCCCCTCGCAGGCCCGCGCTAAGTACTTTCAAGTCTTTGTGGGGAAATAATTGATTTTTTGTGCTTTGGGCACAGGGAAAACTATTATGATCTTTTTGAATAATGGCAGAGGGAGGAAAAGCATGTTGAACAATTTAAATTGGTATTAGAGGAGAGGAACGAAGGAAAGGCAGGCTTGGTGAACGACAGAGGACTGATAGCATAGTGGAGTCTTGGATTTGACTGACAGCTGACAAATGCCTCCTAGTTTGTTACTGATTCTCTCATGTTGGTAGTGGGGCAACGTTAGGTGTCGTGATGGCTGGTGCAAGGAAAGAAGAAGATGGAGAGATGGTGAGGAGAGGGCGGTCAGGGTGGTCTGGTAGGCTTCTAGTGCCAGAGGCCTGTTACTGGGCCAAAACAGTGAGTGAATGAACAAGCACACAGGGTGGGGTTGGCATCTTGTCATATAGCTTCAGGGAGCTCTGTGTGTATGTGTGTGTGTATTTGTTGAAAATAAAAAGCCACTGTTCAAAGTCATAGAAAATGTAGCACTTTCCTGTGGATGGTCTCGAACCAATGCTGTAACTGTATTACAGTGTGTGTGTGTGTGTGTGTGTGTGTGTGTGTGTGTGTGTGACTCTTTGCCGTCCAGTGTTATTTATGGGAAATGTGATTATTCTGGATATCAGTGAGCCATGCTGTCTTTCTCTCTCATGACAGACAAATTCTTTTTTCCCCTGCCCCGGCTCTCTCTCTCTCTCTCACTCTTTCTCTTCTCCCTTGAGGCTTTGTTTCCTTTGTAACAAAAGCAGGATTTCTTAGTTAATTCGACATGTTCGAATTTCACACTCTTAATTGTACGCATAGATAAACAGGTTTTTCCATTGTGGATGAGGGTGGTGGAGAGCGAAGGAGTGGGGGGCTACTGGCTTTGCACTCCTGTTGTCATTTTACACGGTGGAGGGCAACAACCGTGCCATGTTCTCTTGTCCTTTGAAGCCCAGTGGTTCCCCATTAAAATTACAGCAACCGTTTCAATCGAGTTATCCAATACTCAAGGCTTCTGAGTGACAGCTAAGTACAAAAGGAAAACAGAAAACTGGTTTAGGAAGGCAAACTGTCACCGAGCAATCTTTAGAACCAGACATACCCTTGCACCACCAACAGCAAACATGAGGAGAACATTTGTACAGCGTTCTAACATGTCCTGGTTTTCCTGTAATACTAGAGTGACATATTTGTTTATAAAAGTTCTGCACTTACAGCTTAGGTTGTATTGTTGGTGGGCTACATTTCAAATTGACTCAAGTGTTTAATATAGTGACGATATATTGCACATTGTATAGAAGACATGGACGCATGTTTGTGAGTCTTTAATGCAGTTAATATGAGAAAATACAAGAAACTAAAATTATTAGAAACAGCCTGAGGATAATTTATATGACACTTTCTGAATCTGCTATTTTAATCTGTCTCATTCAAAGATTAAAACGTGACATTTTGACCATTAGATTTGTGTGCGGTTAATCTTAGCTACAGAAAAGCAGAAATGACCAGAAAAAAGAAAATCAAAAAGAAAAATCTTCATAGCTGCACTCTTGATGTAAAAAGCAAAGACTAGGTTGATTTTAAAAGAGATCTTTAATTAATGCTGCTGTTAGCTCTTTGAATGAATAAACCTGCTGAGTATTGATTTTTGGATCTGTGAGGTTGTCTGTGCACTTATGATGTGTCTTTTCAAGGCCCTTTTGAGTACAAACATTACATCTGCAAATGGTAAGCTGGGGGAAAAGCAGTGAAGGGAACGACAAGAGAAACGACACAATCACCATGAGCACAATGGCTACAGTAGCTGTGTGCAGGTTACTGTGCTTTGTTAATGCAGCCCAGATGTGGTGTCTTAATATTATTAGCACAGTCTTAGCAGGATGTGGTGTGGCACATTGTGAGTGCCATTGGGATGTGTGCACGTGAAGGGTCAACTCATGCAAACAAAAAAGGCAGTGTGTGTACTCCATGGCTCTCATCCTCCACGTCTATTCTACCAAGAAACTGAAACACACACACAGAAACAGACCAAGGCAAGGCCCTTGGTATTGTGTCAGTCACACTGTTTTTTGTGACCCTATAAGTAGGCAAGGTGGTCTGAGGACCAACATGAACCCAGAGCAGAACAAACAAAAGAAAAGAGAAACAAAGACAGAAAGCTATTGAATATGAAAGACAGCTAATTGTATTTTATTGATAACAAAGCTTGACAAAAGCTGACAAAAAATTAAACCAGCAAAAATATTGTATGCAGACTCTTTAAATGATCATTTATGAAATAAAAAAGCCATCCACATCAAAATAATTAATAATTAAAAACATAGACACTTATAATGTTAATACACTGTATGTTTTTATTCTAAAAATTGTTTAAATTACTTTTGGTATTATTGTTAAAAATTCAAGTGTGTAGTAACATTTATGTTACTCGCATAAGTGCAGTGTGTGTGTGTGTGTGTGTGTGTGTGTGTGTGTGTGTGTGTGTGTGTGTTCTCCTGATGTTTTCCAACAAGGTGCTGCAAGCAATTAAAAACTCAAACTCAGAAATGTCATTAGTGTAAGAGCGAATGTTTCCAGCCATAAACTCTGTGGTTTATAAACCAAAGAGATGCTGTCAGCCAAAGGGTGTCTGTGACAGTTAGCAGTGTTAGAAAAGTGTATTTATTTCACTTGACGATCTATCCAGCTGCACTTACACTGCTGAAAAGACGAGCACATTACTCAGAGGCAAAGTTATGGTGATAATTGGTTCTGTCCAATGACACAATGGCTAGATTTTCTATAATTTGAGATGGAGTCAAATGAAATGACATTAAGTAAATAAATGAAATTGCATAGTATGTACAAAATTATTGTGGTAATGCACAATTTGTGTATGAGAGAGATGGAATGAGAGTGTACGTGAACATTTATAGCCAAAATTAGCATTTGCTTTTCTAAGTATAAAAATAACGATGTATTTTTTTACTCCTTTTTTTACTTATTTCAAAATATTTCCTGAGATTGTCAATGGCGTATGTACAAGATGCATATATCACATATAACAATATGAGTCCAGCCAACACATGTCTGTCTTTAATACAAATGTCCCAAGTGTGTGATACACAATCAGCCACTTCAGAGTGTACACACACACCGCTCTGAGCACTTGGCCTCTCTGTACATCCCTCTCTCTTTCTCCATCACTTACTTCTCACCCTTTTATCATTAGTCTCCCCCTGTTTGCTCCTCTCTTTCTAAATGAACCTCCTCATGCTCATTCCATTTCCCTCCATCCTTCTCTCTCCCTCCATCTCCCAACTCCCTCCTTCTCTCTCTCTCTCTCTCTCTCTCTCTCTCTCCCTCTCTCTCTGCTAGAGGTTTTTTCCTGTCTTAAAAAGGGAGTTTTTAAAAAAAAACCAAACATTGTTAATATCATTACTGAACTATGTATGTATCATTACATAAATGCCAGCTTGCCAATTTTTCTCCCACTGATTAATGATTAAC
>OMLM01018442.1:0-22627 GCA_900302695.1 Helostoma temminkii | reverse complement strand
TGTGAAATGCCTTTTCTTTTGTTGTAGTTTCACTTCTGTCATTGTGTTTTGTAAAATGTTGTGCTTTTTCTTTTGTTGTTGTGTTTTGTGAAATGTGTTTTCTCTTTTGTTGTAGTTTTCATTTCTGTCATTGTGTTTGCGAAATGTACTTTCTCTTTTGTTGTAGTTTCACTTTTGTTTGTGTTTTGTAAAATGTGTTTCTTTTGTTGTGTTTTCCTTTTGTGGTTGTGATTTGCCCCTACAGGCCACCGTAGATGGTAGATAAGCTCAAAAATATAGGAAAACACTGGCCTCGCTATTTAAATAAACTACTTATTAAACTACTGCTACCTCTATTGACCATTGGGTAAATTACACATTTCAACTTCGTGCTGACACATTACCACTGAGCACACCTTGACATTGATTAAAGTCTGACGGCTCAGTGTACAGGGTGGACTTTGAAACTGCGTGTTGTCCCAAAACATTTGTGGAGTGATACCTCCGTGTTTTGTGCGCATCTTGTTCATCTGGCACGTGTGAAAGTTTAGCAGCTGTTTGACCGGGGCTCGTCACTGCGTCACGCCGCTCCTGCGTTCCGATTGGTCCGCTCTTGTGCAACTGTGCAGTTGTATAAACTGCAGTTTGAAGGAGTTGGCAGACTCTGCCGTGAGGACCCGCATCTCAGTCACAGTGGAGGAAAACTGTGCTGACCGAGAGGAGGACAGGGATTCACCGGTTTCTGCAGATTTGTCTTGCGAAGTGGTTTAGAAGATGCAGAGCTGCGCCAAGTCCTGGGGGATCTTCTTGGCCAAGTCGGTGAATCCCAGCGCACCGTGCAGGCAACTGAGCGACAAGAGCCGCGTGGTTTGGAAACTTCAGTGCAGGATCCGAAACAGCGGGGCATCCCTAACCACAGCAGCCCGGGCTCTGGGGACATCTGCAGCCGTCTCCTCCAGACAGATAGAGCGAATACTACCCAGACATGATGATTTCGCAGAGAGGCACATTGGTCCAGGTGAACGGGAGAAGAGAGAAATGCTGGATGCTCTGGGACTCGAGGTAAGATTTAGTTGCTACTCATCCCAAAAGAACTGGGCCCGGCATCGTGCTTTCATTGTTATGAAATCGGATCTCAACATGAAAAACATTTGCTTTAGTCAGTATATTAATATCTGCCATTCGGAACCATGCTTCTGTTTTACTTAAACTACTAAAATGTCATTTTTCTCGCAGTCGATCGATCAGTTGATTGAAAACACTGTTCCAGCCTCCATCCGTATGCAGCGGAGTATGAAAATGGATGATCCAGTCTGTAAGTTTGTCTGTTTTAATGTGTTTGTCAATATTATTAAAAAACAGATTGCACACTTCCATCCCTCTATGTAAAAGGGCGCACGGCCAAATCTCGATGCAATGAGACCAAACTTGATTTAAAATACAAAATATGATCAAATTAAATGTAAAATATATATATATTTTTTTGAATCCCACTGGTTTTCAGCTCATTTCCACTGTGAGGTTTTCCCACATGAAACGGGCGGTAAATGAAGCCAAGTGAGTGGCTGAAATGTAGGTTGCACCTCTATTGTGTGCCCTGGATCGCGCTCCCTTGTCAAGTCTTCCTTTGAACATATTTGGAGTTGTTTTTGCGAAACTCGGCGAGCGGCACCAATCTCCTGTTGGGAAGCCGATGCTCATAGGATGGCAACTGGAGTGTAAAGTTTAGCCTTGAGCTCCGGTCCCAAGTCCAGTTCAATCTGGTTACAGCGTTCACATTACATCACAGCCGAGGGGCTTCCTAATAAGGTGTCTCCGGTATGTTTTCCATGAGATCCGCCTGGATGTTTTATCCCCTTTCTCCACATGCAGTGCATGTACATTGCAGCACCAGATAGTCCTCCTATTTAGTGTAGTATAGTGTGTGTTGTTGAGAGGATTTCAGATGGAGACTCAACAATGAGACGGTTTTATCAAACACACAATGATAAGGATGAATGAATGAAATAAATATATAAATGCAGCTGCCTCTCTGCCAACTGTAAGCTGTTAAAAGCTGAATAAATTACAGCTGAAATCAGTGGATATAGTTTTACTAGGGGTTTTGTTATGCTGTCAGTGCTTTTAAGTGTGTATATGTGCAAAATAAAAGAAAACAGTCGGGGTGAGAAACATGGTTTTAATAAATATTTTATATCAAATTAACGCAACAACATCACACAAATACGTAAATTCACTTCTAATCAGTTGTTTTGGGAACAGCACAGACTGTAACTTCTCACTTTAATGTCTGTTAACTTGCAGAATATTTTATTATTTTATCAATTTTTTTCTATAAACGTCCAAATTAAGTGAAAAATGCCCCAATATAATCATTGGATGTTTGTTATTGTGTTAATGTTCACAAATGAGAAGCTGAAGTGAAGAACATTTGGATTATGTTTTACGCCCTTAAATGACTTAAGTGATTAACCAGTAATGAAAACAGTTGCTGATTAAGCTCTATTCTTTAATAACTGTGTAACCATAAACTCAGGTCGGGTGACATTAGAAGTAATTCACCTGAGGCAGTGAGCTTTAACACTGGAGAGATCCTGTTGAAAAGTTTAGAAGACACTGTTGAGATAAAGAAGTTACTAATCCCCAGGTACGGTGACTTTTCCATATCACCTAGTCACTGTGATCCGCCCTAGCGTCGGCCCCTCCTCTGACTGTCAGACAACAAGCTATGCTGAAGGAACAAACTGGAGGCCGTGCTGGTTTTCTGCTTGTTCAGCTTTGGAGGGCTTCAGTTTGCAAAGCCAGCGAGGGATTCTCTCTTCAACAATAGACCTCCTGGATGGTTCTGAATCAGGCTTTTTTTTTTTCTGCACCCTCGTCAAACTTCGGGACCATGGGAAAGCAGTCCTCCGTAGTGACAAAAGCCCTCACACTTGCACACAAAAATACACACTAATCGCTTACCCTGAACCCGCTGATAATCCTTAATCACTGAATTCTTATTCTCTGCACTGAGTTTGGATGATTCACCATCTCCCTCTGCCTTTCAGAGAAGCTGTAAATTATCCAGTGTATACTGGCTGTGGTCCCTCTCACCACCGATGACTAGACATGTCTTTTTCTGAAAACAGGAGTAGTCAGGCTTTCGGTTCAGGCGGGCGGCATTGTCCATTCCTTGGAGTTGCTAGGCAGCCATGAAGGCTGGAGGAATCTCAGAGGCTGGTTGTGCACTGGCTGAGCTCCCTCACAGCCGTGGGGAATGAGGCTAAATAACCTGCCACTCTTTCTTTCTGGAGGAGAGAAATCACTACATGTGCATTGCCACCTCATCTTTAGTTTAACGTTAGTGCTTTTTCCCCTACTCGTACATCACTCACAATATATTCTGTGCTGCAACAAAGTATTATTAAACTGATCTGCACATTATTTTCAGCATCATCATAACAGCCCAAACCAACATATTCCATGTTTTTACTGTAATGTTGGAACAAGAGCAGCAGTGAGTTGCCATGTTTGAGAACACATAATAATAAAAACAGGAACAAACTTAACATTCATTCAAAGAACTTACTAGGTTATTACTAGGCTGCATGTCACACTGATTTTCATCCTCTTATCGTTACACTGTTAGTGTCTCACATGACAGATGTGCTGCTGTTTTTTTACTTCTCTTGTTGTTTGATGTTTCAGTTTTTATTGTTCACTGCTGAACAGATGATAAAACGTGAAATTTACTTGTTTATTCTATGGTTACAGAGTTGGACAAGAGGCATGGATAAAATATTTTCTCCAACGTCTGTTATTTGTTGCTGTAGAGAAATTAATACATAGAGTATGAGTCCCAGTAAAGCACAGACTGAATCATAATCACACAGTAAAAGTGAAACTGACTGCGAAAAGAAATTCAGTTCACCACTTTGCTGCCACAGCAGGTCTGATGTGGCTAATAGAAGCTAATGTTATCAAACTTTAAATGCATATTACATCACTAGCTCTAATATTTAATGAGTCTTACTGCTGTACTGAGCATTTACCAGTACTTTTATCCTGTAATATCCAGTCATGGCACAGTGGCTGATCTTTAGCAAAAGCTACATTGTCTTTATTAAATATTATTATTATTTTTTTTTTAAATTAAATATTTTCCAGGTGAGAATGAGGTTCTGGATTCTCTACAGAAGATTGCATCAAAGAACAAAGTATGGCGGTCCTACATCGGCATGGGCTACTACAACTGCTCGGTACCTCCGCCCATCCAGCGCAATCTCCTGGAGAATGCAGGCTGGTGAGTGACATGTTTCCACAGGAGGAGCCTTGTGGAAACCTGGAAGTGATGTGATCACAGCCAACTGATGCTCTTTCATAAAGTGTGGTTACTAATTTAAATCTAAATGGGTAAACTTCAGTCTTGTGACTGAAGATGATTTTACCTGTGAGATATGATGATGTGCTTCTCTGCTGCTTTTTCTGCCAAACAAGATTCTCTTTCACCCAAATCTAAACCACTCTTGCCCACATTTTCTTGCACAATGCGAATCACTGTCTCCTCTCAATTCCTTGAGTACCACCAACTTTGTGCTGTTGTCTAAACTCGCTCTGTTGATTCATTGTGTTCGTTAAATTCCTCAGGGTGACTCAGTACACGCCCTACCAGCCCGAGGTTTCTCAGGGTCGCCTGGAGTCGCTTCTCAACTATCAGACCATGATCTGTGACATCACAGGCATGCCCGTAGCCAACGCCTCTCTGCTTGACGAGGGGACTGCCGCTGCCGAGGCCATGCAGCTCTGCCACAGGTATTAACAAGCTGGCCTACTGCAGAGCACAAAACGAGCTGTGACGTAGAGAAAGATGCTTGTTGCTCATAATGTGTTGTGCAATGGAATCTAACCTTATGAGTTAAAGATAATTACTGCAGTTCTTTCGGATTTAGAAAAGAACAAACACAATGTGAGTCAACCTAAGTGTCACCTGTCATGTTCAGGATGTTCTGATCTTTTACAATCAGCAAATATTTCTGATGCTGTGAAAAGAAACTGGAGCACAGGCAAGAATAGACTTGATTTAACTGAAGATGTGTTTTTTTTTTATGGGCCACAGTGACAGAGTTTACGCCCTAATACTCACTTTAATGTTTGATTTATTTACTTCTCACAGGCAGAACAAAAGAAGAACTTTCTACATTGATCCACGTTGCCATCCTCAGACCATTGCTGTGGTGCAGACCAGAGCAAAGTATGTACTTTACACACAATAAGTGTCTGAGCTCTTCTTTTAAAGCATGTAATTAATATAAAGAATAATCGAGAAAGAAAACATTTTGTTCTTGAATTACTGAACCAGTGTTTGACCATTCTGTTGCAGCTACATTGGAGTCCAAACAATGCTGAAGCTACCTCATGAGATGGACTTCAGCGGGAAGGATGTTAGTGGTGTGCTCTTCCAGTATCCTGACACTGATGGCAGAGTGGAAGACTTCACGGCTCTTGTTGACCGTGCACACAAAGGAGGGGTGAGAAACAGTTCCCACAAAAATAAAGCAATTCTTCTTCAGGATGGACAAATGTGCAATAGACACTGTGTGGGCAGAATTTTGCAGTGTAGTAGATGATTAACTTCTCTGGGTGGAGCAGTGTCTATATCAACATTCAAATTTCATCCTCTAGTTTTCTGAAGTAAGCAGTTGGATGCCTCTCTTCACTGCAGCTCCATCATGCTGATCATGGAAGAAGTGACTTTGTGAAGCTGGAATCTGAAATGTGTATAATTTCTCTTAAGGATTTGTCAGTTGCAGTTTTAGTAAACCATTTTATTTAATTTGAGGATATTGGAGATTGATGTTCATAGCGAGGATACAGCTATGCACACTCTAACATGCAGATGCAGATTTTATAACCAAATAAAATACTGTGATCATCTGTGTCCCTGGCCAGGCCCTGGCTTGCTGTGCCACAGATCTGCTGGCTCTCTGTGTGCTGCGTCCTCCTGGAGAGTTTGGTGTTGATATTGTTCTGGGCAGCTCCCAGAGGTTTGGGGTTCCTCTCTGCTACGGCGGTCCCCACGCTGCCTTCTTTGCTGTTAAAGATAACCTAGTCCGGATGATGCCTGGCAGAATGGTTGGAGTCACCAGGTGAGACAATACTCACCAGTCAGAAACCGATTTTAGCTCTTGAGAGAAATATTCACTGTATAGTGTCAGAAAACACATTAATGTCTAAAGCCAAAGTAGGAAACTCAAATGCTCAGTTTGAAAACAGAAAAAAAACTGTACATTTACATTTCAGGGATGCAGCTGGTAAGGAAGTGTATCGGCTTGCTTTGCAGACCAGAGAGCAGCACATTCGCAGAGACAAAGCCACCAGCAACATCTGCACTGCACAGGTATGTCGAGACCCGCATGTCGTAATTTTATTCTTTTCATATTTAACTAATTGCATTTCAATAACTGCAGTAAGACGTGTCTTATTGGGTTAGATATTTTATAATGCATATTTATCCCTGTTCTGACCCTAGGCTCTGCTGGCCAACATGGCTGCCATGTATGCATTGTATCATGGTCCTCAGGGACTCAAACACATTGCTGAGAGGACACACAACGCTGCTCTGATCCTTGCAGAAGGTGAAGTAGTTATGATGCTATTTACTTCCTTTTAACTTTTATTGATTCATTAGAAGGGTCATTTTTTTAGATGTAGTGGTCAGATTCATCATTACAAGTTTTGTATGCATGTGAAACATTGTGGACAATGTAAGATTGGAAAAAGACTCATATGTTATTACTGCTACATCACGCACAATAATGAAAATCCTCTATGAAAAACACTTTTTCCCCTAATTTCTTATCAAATTCCACCTTTCACGAGTAAATTAATTTGTTAATTCAGTCATTTACCCACGTAGTAAATGCACAATATGTAATCGTTCACCTCCACACATTGTTTCAGGCCTGAAAAGAGCAGGACATCGGCTGCACAGTGAGATGTTCTTCGACACACTAAAAATTAACTGCAGCGTTGCGGCTAAGGACATCCTGGAGAGAGCTGTGCAGAGACAGATAAACCTGCGAGTCTACTCTGAGGGAGTGGTAAGAATAAACCCTCTCCCTTGAAAACACAGCTTGACAATCTTTAACGAACCAAAGGTTTAGTCACGGGTTTGGAGCATTTTTTTGGACATTGTTTAAAAACAGTGTTGTGTGCCATTGTTGCAGTACCACAGGCTAAAACCACAAATTATTAAAAACATAAAGTAAAACATCACAATGCTGTCAAAACTGTCAGAAAATCACCAGCATCATCCTCAAGTGCAGCCTTATAATTTTCAGTGCTTTAAGGAATTGTACATAATAAACACAGTTTTCTGTTAACAGTTGGGTGTTTCTCTGGATGAGACCGTGACTGAGAGGGACTTGGATGACCTGCTCTGGGTCTTTGGCTGTGAATCTTCAGCTGTATGTTCAGTCATCTGTCGTTTCAAGATTGCTTCAGGGCTGCATGTTGATTATTTTTTTATCGAAGTAGCTTTGAAGTAAAATGCCACCTGGTTTAAATTTTCAGGAGCTGATCGCTGAGAAGATGGGTGAGCGGGTGAAGGGGCTCATGGGAAGCCCTTTCAAGAGGACGAGCAAGTACCTCACACACCAGGTCTTTAACAGGTTGGTATTCTCAATTTGAAATTGCAACACCCTAGCACATGTCTAGGATGTTATCGTAGCAGTGATAACATATTGGACAGACATAATACTGTTTTATGCCTTTATGACATGTTGGGCTGCAAGTTTCAGGTTTCAGGTTTTATTCATTTGTCTGACATTCACCACAGCTGCACTGGCTAAACATGCCTCTGATGTCAAAGCTGTTTTATTTGAGGTCATATATAAATGTACTTGTTTTTGAAAGAGAGTCAGGTTTTGTACCATCAAATTGATCTGCAATAAAGAGTAGACATTTGTGTTAAACAAGTTATTTCTGCAGTAGACATGGATTTCCAGTATTTGGAAAAATAAGAGCCTTAGTGGCATCGCAAGCGTCTTTGTTGGCACCTGAAAGTGGAGCGTGTACTAAATAGATATGTCATTAGCACAACCCAGCATTATAAATACTTAGGAATTCAATTACATCTAGCTAAAACAAATCTGGTTGGATTTGTACACCAAAACTGAGTCTGTTTCTCCCTTTGAAAACGGAAAAAAACAACAACCTCATATTCCAAAAAAGTTGGGATGCTGTACAAAATACATAAAAACACAAATCTCATAAACCCATACTCTATTCATTGTAGAACATAGAAATATAACATATAAAATGTTTGATCTAATAAAATGAACCACTTAAAAACTAACAATTATGAAATTGTTAGCTGCAACATGTCTCAAAAAAGCTGGGACAGTGTGTTTGCCACAGACGAACAGTCTCTAAACACCTGGGAACTGAGAAAACCAGTAGCTGGAGTTATGGATGAGGAATGTTGTCCCATTTTTGTCTGATGGAGGATTCTAACTGGTTAGCAGTCCTGGATCTTATTTTGTATTTGTCATATTTTTAGTTGGTGAACGGTCTGGACTGCAGGCAGGACAGTTCAGGAGCCAGGCTCCTCTACTGTGAAGGCTTACTGTTATAGAAGCAGTATGTGGTTTAACATTATCCTGCTAAAATATGCGAGGCCTTTCCTGAAAAAGACATCATATGGATGGGAGCATATGAAATGAGCACTGAGGACAAGCCAAAAGGTTGCTGTCCTCTTCTGTCTGGAGGATGCTGTCCTCACAGTTTCCAAAAAGTCAAACTTTGATTCATCTGACCACAGACCAGTTTTCCACTTTGCCACAGTCCACTTTAAATCAGATTTCGCCCAGAGATAGACCTCTGACTTACATTTTTGGATGGCATGATGAACTGTGTTTACAAACAGTGATTTTTGGAAGTATTCCTGAGCCCTTTTGATCTTTTAAATCTATTATGTACTGTAAATAATGATGTTTTCCAAATCATTTTTGGTCATTTTGTGAAATCAATTTTATTTTGAGGAACATTATTCCTTTTCTTGTGCAACTGAGTGAGTGAGTGAGATGATCAGCAAACTTTTCCTTCTTCTCCTTCCTTTTGCTTCTGTACCTATACCTGGGTACGCTTAAGTCGTTGCCAAAGCAACCCATGCAAAGTTGGTTTGCTAGGCTAGTTATATTTGGACATACAAATTATATTTGAGCACTTGCAATTAATAGTCAGAGAATCTGCCTAAAAAGACCTGATTCAAAGAAAAATGTAATATGTCTTAGTTCTTAATTTTTTTTTAACTGTGTGTGTATATATACTATATAAATGTAATTTGTTATCGGGTCTCTATAGCGGAAGAAATCTTGATCTCATTGAGTGTCTCTGATAAATTAAAGGTATAACACCTGGTGTCAGGGCTTAGGTTTGTTTTTACATAATTACTGAGACATGTGCTAAGTACTATCTCAAAGCACTAAAAGGAAGATGCTTTAATAAATGTTATCTGATAACTATTCATAACTTCATACAAAATGCACTGAACAGTAAAAGTAATTTAAAGAAATCAAATGAATATTTGGTGTGACCAGTCTCTTTTAATAATTGCACCACTTAAGGGATCCCCTAGCACACTGAAAGTGACCAAAAAAACTTTCACAGTACTGTACTTGAGGATGCTCTAACGATGCCTAAAGATGCATTTGCTTATAAATCAGCAAGCAGGTTACTTGTGTTTATTTAGCTTGGAGAATAATCTGCCTTCAGCTGACCTGTCTTTCTGTTCTGTCTCCAGTTATCACTCTGAAACCAACATTGTCCGCTACATGAAGCGTCTGGAGAACAAGGACATCTCCCTGGTGCACAGCATGATACCACTGGTTAGTCCTACCTGAAATCAAAACAAGATCATTCAGTTTTGCAGACAGTTGAAACTGATATGATGCATATGCAAGAGTTATGGTTAAATGCTGTTTGCCTCTTCAGGGCTCCTGCACCATGAAGCTGAACAGCTCTTCAGAGCTCATGGTGAGTGAATGAATGTGCAGTTACTTGTATGTTGAGGATAAAATAAGGATCCTCATAACTAGAACGTGGTTTGTAAGTGTTGCCTTTTGTATAGCTCACTACTTTCTTCTTTTTTAGCCCATCACCTGGAGGGAGTTTGCCAACATTCACCCCTTTGTGCCTCTGGATCAGGCTGAGGGCTACCAGAACCTTTTCAGGCAGCTGGAGAAGGATCTCTGTGAGGTGACGGGCTATGACAAGATCTCCTTCCAGCCAAACAGGTAATACAGTTGCCCTTGCAACAGAACAAATTTGCATATATAAGTAAATAGTGCCTAATATCATGTGATCATGTCAATATCAAGTGTTGTAGCTACACCAAGGACTCACCTTATGCTACTTATCAACCTTTTCAAAAGTACAGTAAAAATGTCAACCAATAAGTAACATCTCTAGGTCCCCACTGATATTTTAATTTAAATTCTGGACAATGTGATTGTGTGGTATTAAAAGAAACTCTACTGAAACCCTGTGAAGCTTGAAGCTGCTAAAAGTAATTACTGACCCAGTTTGTAGCAGTTTCTACCAATATCAGTGGGTTAAAAATATACATTTTCACTGCTTTAAATACAATGTAATTACACAGTTGTCACTGAGCACTTGGATGTCTCCTTTGTAACCGGAACGATTTTAGTCGATTTCAGACTTCAGTCGTCAAATGTTCAGAGTGAAATGCTTCATTTTTCAGGTTGCAGCTGATAAATCACACACACACTTCTGCTGTCTATCGCCACTTATCAGCAGCAGCTGGTTTATGAATAGCACTCCATGCCGCATTGGCCTGGAGAATTATTATGCAGACAGCTTTTCATCCCATCTGTTTCTCCTCTTTTGGTAATGTCTGTACACTGGTCTTTGACCTGTGCTGAGGTTAGGATGTACTCTGTGTGTGTGGTGTATATGACCTTGTTGTATTTGTCTTGTTTTCCAGTGGTGCTCAAGGAGAATATGCTGGTCTGGCTGCTATAAAAGCCTACCTGAACTCAAAGGGGGAGAGCTCGAGAAGTGTAAGTGTGCTGCTATAAAGAGATTAAAAAATGTCCTGGAGTCATATCAACGTTACTGTAATGTAGATTTTAAGAGAATGTAATAATACTTTAACTGAGTCTGTTATCCAACACATGTTTCATGATATAAGCCTACAGGTTATCTGAACTGCAACAAAATAGTGCAAAGGTATCTTGGAATTGTAGCCATGTTCATGTAGTGACAACTTGTTGCAGGGAAATATATTCAAAGGAAGAATTGGACATTTTAGGAAATTTAAAAAATGCAGATTTTTTTCAGCAGTCAGTAAGCTTAGCTTGGCATAAAGACTTGCTAATCGCCTCTCTCCAAAGTGGAAAAGCTGTTACCCAAAATGCCACATCATCATGCCAAAGCATATTAAATCCTGAGACTCCAGAGAAATAACATTATCGTGTCTCAGCTAGTGCACAAACCTAATTTAAAAAAACCTATAACACTAAAACAATAAAGCATAAATTGAATGCTGTTGTTAGAGTAATGTCCTGTTGTTATGGCCACTGTTACTGGGCTGTTATGTAAGGATGATTCATCACGAGTCATTTCTGCTGGCGGAGATTAATAAAGAGCATTAGTACATAAGTCCTATCAGTCAGGTTTATTGGTCCCTGGCTGCAACAGGTCAATTTCACATGACAGATTAACAGTATTCAGGCATCCTGTTTAGAAATTCCTTGAGTATCCTGACATGCTGACTGGCAGTAGCTTATGGACAAGGCAAGATAAGAGGTCAGCTTGCAGTATAAAGGACAACTTTATTGTCCAATCAGTGCTGCGTGTGGCTGCATCAGGATCAGCATACACAATATAACCTATACATAGGTGATACATTCAACACACAGCGATGTTCTGCTTTTAGGAACATCTGCTCAGATGTGCCATGTGTCCATAGCCACATCCCACCTACGTGTGTGTATATCATTGGCTGGCTGTGTGTGTGTGATTATCTTTTTTCTTATGAATTTTTTGGTCATTTTGTTAATGATTTGTTTGTGTTTGGTGCTTTACATCGATCCCAACGATGGCAACAAGCACAAACTTGACGGTCTAAGTTGTTCATTATACTGTGTTAGTGTTGCTGAAGCTTTGACCTCTTCAGATTGTTTCACTCCTCTCTGCACCTTGGCAGTAGGTGAAGTTGTGCCAGAGATTCCTACTCTCAGATAAGACACCTCTCCAGATTAAAGACTGGCTGACTCAAGTATTTTTTTTCTTCTGCTGTAAATTGGCCTTTGTTTTTTTTGTTTTTTTTTCTCTCTCATGAGTCTGTCTAAGATGGCCTGATCACTTGAAACAGTCAAGGTCCAAACTGTCACCTGTTTGTACAAACAAAGGGGCTGAAAATGCTGTGATCCCACTATAGGCTACCTGTTTTTTAAGATCCCATATTTGGAGGTTTCAAGACTTTGAGAACTGGGAGTCACTGGTGGCGGGCTCAGCCATTTGTCAGTGTTACCCAACCTACAGGGCCACGTGCAACAGT
Organism: Helostoma temminkii; assembly: GCA_900302695.1. NCBI lineage: Eukaryota > Metazoa > Chordata > Actinopteri > Anabantiformes > Helostomatidae > Helostoma > Helostoma temminkii. The sequence continues at coordinate 10,083 of OMLM01018442.1, read as the reverse complement.
GTCCCTGTGTCACTAAGTTGCAAAATGTCAGAAGTGTCATCCTAATAAGGGATAAAATCAATTAGTGACCTGCAGGCAGGTTACTCATTAGTGCCAGTGTTGGCCAGATCAAAATTCCACCAGAATTATAGTCTGTACCCACACAGACTACACTTTGCTCTTTTTGTAAAAAACATTTATATTTTTATAAAAACTGAGAACTATTTATGAACAGTAGAGAATTTAATATGAGGATGTTTTGTTGTGCAGTCACAACTGAAAATGCATGCCTTTACAGGCAATGTTAAATACTTTATTTATTTATTTATTTTTTCGTTACAGGTATGTCTGATCCCCAAGTCAGCCCACGGTACCAACCCAGCAAGTGCTCAGATGGCTGGCATGAAGGTTCAGGTGGTGGAGGTGGACAAAGATGGTAACATCGACCTGGCACACCTCAAAGCCCTGGTGAGAGCTGTTCTGTTTTTTCCCCACTGATTTCACACAAGACTGCTCTGCTTGTCACAAAGAGTAAACCTAAACGTAACACTGTAAGTAGATTAGCCATAACTGTGATGATGAGCTTGAGACATATTAATCAGAAAGTCTATTATGAATTTGAGAAATTGAGTTCGAAAGACATCACAGACACCAGAACAGGATAGCTGGACTATAGATAATGTCAACGTGTCCCTATAAATATTTGATTGGCTGGTTGCTTTAAATTAAATTTTATTTACAGTGTATAGCACCAAATGACAATAAAATCATCTCAAGGCACAAGTCCTTACAGACAAACCCAACTAATCCCCTTTGAGCAAGCAGCAGGCAACGGTGGAGAGGAATTAGAAACTTCAGACAGATCCGAGAAATGAGTAGCAAGAAACAAAACTTTATTTGAACAGATTGCACAAAGTATCAAGGAAGAGAGAGAACTGGTGTGTCTGGTTGGCACTTCTAACCCCTCAGCTTGATCAGTTCTCCTTCACAATGTGTTTTTTTTTTTTTTTTTGTTTGTTTTTTTTTTAAAATGATTTTTGTTTATTTCTGCCTTCTCCCACAGGTGGATAAACACAAGGCGAGTCTGGCAGCTATGATGATCACCTACCCCTCCACCTTTGGAGTGTTTGAGGAGCACATCGGAGACATATGTGATCTTATTCACGAGAACGGCGGCCAGGTGTATCTGGACGGTGCAAACATGAACGCACAGGTGAGAGACGAAACAGCAATAGGAAATTTCAGTATGAATTTGAATCGTATCTATACAGAGTAAAACATGACTTGTGAAAACTGAAGGCTCACATGATAAATGTTTATAGTGCGCTATCATGATGTAACTCTACAACCTTTGGTCTCTAATAATACGCAAATGATTTCTACACCCGTAATAGCTCCACCAATCCCTGACAGACTTACAGAGCCTGCGCCCTCTGCGTTTAATCCAGTCACATGACTCTTGAATAACTGGGCAGATCAAGGAACAATCTCAGATTAGTTTATGTTCAAATGTCAAGATTACTGAAGGCCTTTGCATGTGCTGTGATATTAGTTCTGAAACACCTACAGCAATGTAGTTCTGTCATGTTTAAACATTTGAATTGTACAAGTTAGTTGAAGGTAGATCTTTAATATAAAAATAAATAATAAAATATTTTCAGTTTGCTTAATATTCTGCAACTACGATTATGCCAACTGGACTTTGAATGAATTTGAATGTCTTAATCTAGATTTAAGTAAACTGAATATGTGCTCTGTTTTTTTTTCTTCTAGTGCTTTGATTAGTATCTGTCAGAAATGTCACGATTAAACATTCTTTACTCCAAGTTGGTTACAGCATTTAATAATTTCCCAATTTCCTATTTTGTTCAGTCATCTGTTCTAAAAGGAGAATTAACTTTCCTTCCTTGGTCTGAAGGTGGGTCTGTGTCGTCCTGGAGATTATGGCTCTGATGTGTCTCATCTCAACCTGCACAAGACCTTCTGCATCCCTCATGGTGGAGGAGGACCAGGCATGGGCCCCATTGGAGTGTAAGAGAGAATATAAATCATTTACATTGGTTTTCATGTGTGCATCCAAGCGTTTAGCAAATTTCAGCACTCAAAATCTCAGTTGTGAGTGTGTGTGTGTGAATATGTACACACCTGTGTGTTAATACTGTACAGGCAGGTGAGAATAAGCAAAACACAACAGTTTATTCATGCACGATTTCGTCACTTAAATCTTTGTGTATTCATAACAGTCATCTGCTCTTTAACAGAAAGGCCCACCTTGCCCCATTCCTGCCGAGCCACCCAGTCGTTCCCATGCAGTCAGTCAACACCAGCAGCTCGCTGGGAACCATCAGCGCCGCCCCCTGGGGCTCCAGTGCCATCCTGCCAATCTCATGGGCTTATATCAAGGTCAGCACATGTTCATGATGACACATTGCTGTCATTACAAATACACAAGCACACTGCAGTGTTGATTGGAATATCCTATGGCTACAGGATTTACATTTTTGACTTATCAAAACTGTAATTTAATTGGAATTACATTTTGACTAGTCACTCTCTGAGGTAGATGAGTGAAAATGTTCATAGTTTAGTATGTCGTTGTGGTTTTGTCCAAACCAAGATTTTGTAATTTGCATATTCAATTTAAATTCAAATTTAAAAATGGAACTATATAGTTAAATAAAAACAACAAATGTCACATACTATACGGTCAAATGTGCAAAAATGTTGCTCCTGCAAAAAACAATCTTAATCCTTACACATATATTTTCCACCATAAAGTCCAAGGGCAGTTACAATAGTCCCGTTTTTCACTTGACCAGTGCAAGTACTACTAACTCATACTGACATAACTGCTGCATTTTGTGTTCAGATGATGGGATCTAAAGGACTGCTCCATGCTACAGAGGTGGCCATCCTCAACGCCAACTACATGGCCAAGAGGCTGGAAGGTCACTACAAGGTCCTCTACAGAGGCAGGAAAGGTACAGCTGTGAGTGTTTCTATTGGTGAATGCTGATGTCAGATGTTTGCGATCTATTAAAAAAAAAAAGTCATGCTTCTATGCCATATAATCTGAGTTTGTCAAATGTAAAATATTACACTGAGCTTCTTGTGTTGGTTTGAACAGGTTTTGTAGCCCATGAGTTCATTCTGGATGTGAGGCCATTCAAAAAGACTGCTAATGTCGAGGCTGTCGACATAGCAAAGAGGCTGCAAGATTATGGTAGGCAGAATTATATGTATATAAAATACTCCTAGTGTCTGCATTATTAGGTACACTTGTACAATGAAATTACTTTTATGATGCGTGTTTGATGTCATGGTTATAGAGGTTAATTAATATGTATATGAGCTTCGGTTTCATAATGCTATTGTAGTGGACTGTATTATGTCCAGAGGTTTTGTAATCTGAGAAGTTACGTCTGAGTTGTAGATTTATTTTTTTCTGTGCTGGTGTCCAGGTTTCCATGCACCCACCATGTCCTGGCCTGTGTCTGGTACCCTTATGATTGAGCCCACTGAGTCAGAGGACAAGGCTGAGATGGACAGATTCTGCGACGCTCTGCTCGGCATCCGACAGGAGGTTGCAGACATTGAAGAGGGAAGGATGGACTCCCGCGTCAACCCACTCAAGGTATGTTATTGCCCTAAATAAATCTAAATGTTACAATTACAACATCAGTCATGAAGTTGTCTTTGGACAGATTTCTCTGACCAAACTGAAATGAGATCTTGTTTCACTGGCACTCTACACACATCATTGTTTGTCTCCCAAACCACCACCACATCCAGCATCGATGGCACATTTTCCTGTTATGTCATTATCTGGGACACTTAAGGACATTAGACAACAGACCAATCTCAAGAAGTGGTTTGAGTGATCGCATCACCATCATTCGTTTTGATTGCCGTTTACACTTGTGCTGTCCAGTTATGGATGTATAGCTGAAAACTGGACATTTGAGTTGTTACCCTGATTTATAGCTGTGACATCTGATCATCATATGGTTCTTTGTTTGCAGATGGCCCCTCACTCTTTGGCCTGCATCTCGTCCTCCAACTGGGACAGACCTTACTCCAGGGAGTTAGCGGCTTTCCCCTTGGTGAGTGACCTCATCTGATTTCTTTACACATTTGCTACTGCAACTTTACTGTAGAGCAAAATGGAGAACCTGTCTCTCTGACTTCTTAGTATATTAAAATGTTATGCCACAGAAAAGAAAATGCCCTAGGCCTGTCTACACAGGCAGCCGACAGAGCTGAATTTTAAGTGAAAGCTACATCCTTGAGATGCCGTGGCAGTCTTTCAGTCCTTTCATCATTTTAGTGATTTTGAATTCTCAGATTGATTTCAATACAAATGGTGCTCTGACATTAGAAATGTATTCGTATTAGTCTGGTTTACTGTACTGTTACACATCACAGGATTGTTTTTCTGATAAAAATATTACACCCTGTTATGTTAAAGATTTTTATCTATGATTTTGTGTCTATAGCTACTTAGTTCTCACTGTTTTTCCCGTGTTACTTCACAGCCCTTCATCAGGCCTGAGACCAAATTCTGGCCGAGCATCTCCAGGATTGACGACATTTATGGTGACCAACACCTTGTGTGCACCTGTCCACCCATGGAGGTTTACGAGTCTCGATACGAGGAGAAGAGAGCCTCCTCATAGATGCTCTCAGAGTCCAGTCCCAATATTTGGTCTAAGCACTAAAACCTGACTTTTACACCTGCTTGCTCAGTGTTAATCATCATGAAAATGCCACTTGTGAAACTGTTAACTGGGGCAGAGGCATTTCTGTCAGTGCAGCACTCAAATTTCAGTTTAACAAGACTGGCTGTTGCATACTTTCTCACAATAATAGCCATTACTATTACTATTGATGATTAGCATGACTGCGTTGCAAAATCTGTTACCGTTTTTCTACCTGCTGTCTTTTTGTTTTAAACAGTAGCCCCTTAATTGTGGTTAAGAGTGTGAAGCACTGCAAAAGGTATAAAATAAAGCCCTCACGTCCGTAACCGACTTATTACGAGTGGTTGACAGGTCTGAGGTTAATGTTGGGACTGGGCTTTGTCTGATCACACCCTCTGTTCTGGTGTCAGATTTTTTTCCCTACTTGAACTCTAATGGACTAAAGGTGCAACTTTTGCTTCTCCAATTCTGCAAAGTAATTGCACCCTTTTAGAGGCTGTTCTGTAACGCATCTCTCAAATACTGTACCCAGTACAGTAGATTTCAACTCCCATCATCTATAAAAAAAGCATTTGATGCCTCTGTTGTGTAAAATAGATGCCTTGACTTTCCCTTTGTTCAAATACCTGATAAACTATAGAAGTTAGTTTTCATATAAGCTTTTGTTAATATGCCTACGTTTGTATGTTTTAATGTACCTTGTGACATTTGTTGAGCACACAGGAAATTATCTCAATGTTAATTTTAATTATTTTCTAATCCAAGCTGTTGCCTGTAGAAAAGTCTGTATTAAACATTTTGTCTTTAAGTGTGTTCATGTCCAGTGTGTGACGGCAGGGGAAGACGCAATACAGGAAAATGTATCTTCCTATTTTAGGCAACACTGCCATCCAGTGGTTTCTCACAGACCAAATGTGTAAAACCTAATCAGTATTTCACAGATTCCTTAGTCTTCAGTTCATTTTTATTTCAAATGTTACTTTTAGAACAAGTTTTATTAATAAGTGACCATTTAGTATGTTTCAAGCATAAGAAAGGTATCATCTTTGAAAGATGTATTTTCTCAGGTGTCTGTAGCACAAGCACATTGTTTGATAAATAGTGTACAGGTAAGTTTCTTAACGCAACTTAAACTAGTGCTGACATGACACTTAATCTGCTCTGCTTAACCTTCCTTCTTTCCTTTCTGCTTTGCCACAGTTCTTTGGGTATTAATAATTACAATAAACTATAAAACACCCTAGTTACAGTTGAAATTCTGGGTGGGAGAGCAAATGTGTGCAAATATTATGTGTTGACAGCACCTCTGCATAATGAGGTCTGGAATATATTTCTGCAAAAAAGCGACGTACAGTCTTTAGTTTTACAGATTATTCGACTAATTATGAAATAGATAATATATACAAAATACTCCTGATATTTTGACCAAAAAATGAAAACTAATAATACAACACTACTAAAGGCCCAATGTGGGGTGGCAACTAACAATCATTTTCATTAATATTCCTCATTTGTTCCTTAAACGTTGTGAAAATCATTCAAGTTTACATTTAAATGTCAAAGTAAAATATTAAACAGTTGATTCATCTTTTGATTCACTAATCATCTTAGCTCTAAAAGTATTTAGCCACATGAAACCAGCTGAAACTGGTTTAGGAATTAGGTTGCGTAACTGTACCTTAACTCCTGAGCAGTTTGTACAGCGCATACCAAAGGTGACAGTGCAAATATTCTCATTCTGGTATCTGGGGCCCTACTGTGGTGAGTCTGAACAGGCTGTCTGGGATCTTGGTTTTGGAAAAGGTGAAGGCAGATGTAACAAGCAAGACTCATCCACTAAACCAATCAGTGCAAGAATTTATTCCATATGTTTAAATGCTACATGAACCTGTGACAAAAATATTTTTCAGAGGCAAAATGTTTGAATGCATTTAATATATCTGTTAAAACAGTGCAGGTGCAGAAGTAAACTTCAAATGGCTTTGAAATTTCATTTTTCAAGTACAAAAACTGTGCATGAGAACTGATATTACAATACGCAATAACATTGTACTGTGATATTATTATACAAAAATCACAGCTTCAAGTCGATAAAACCAAACTTTCTTTCCTTTTAAGCCTTCATTTACAGTATCTATTTCATAGCAAGAACTGATGATTACATAATAAGGTCATAAAAGTAAATGTTTTTCAGTAAAAGATACCTGAGCGTCTGAAGAGCATGCAGTTCTCTAGAAAGCAACAAATCAATACTACTGCATTTTTCTAATGATGTTGAACCTTACTCAGAAATATGTTGCCTTTTATATTGTTCTGACAAATTATATAAAAAAAAAAGAAAATCTATTAAGATGACAAAAACATAAATGTGCCCAATACTGCATTCACACTGTAGCAAAAATATTTAAGGATAAATTCAATGAAAAGACCAAAAACAACAATTAAAGTATTACTGGCTCAATCATTTGCTTTGGCATCGTTAAGATCACTGATCCACACTGCTGCACTGGAAGTTCCCTCATTACAATAAACAACCACCTACAGTAAGTAAGTTTCAGTAGAAACTAACTAAATAAGGGCTGAGTGTCTGTAACAGTATTAAGTGTTAGCCTTTTCATGTGACTTGTTGACAAAATACAGATGATTGTTAGCTTCTTTCTTTAAACAACTAATGTCAGCATAACATAGATCCCATTACACAGATGATTCTGTACCCTGTTAACTGAACAGCTTGCACCTAGAATCTGTTACCTGCAGCGAAATGTTTGTGCCATCAGTGTTTAGTGTGAGGATCTAAATAAATCATATTTTATTGTTTATAAAAATAAAAAATAAAAAAAAAATAGCTAAAACTTTTTTTTATCCTACTTGTTGACATTACACACTGTTGTCATTCTTATTCAATAATTCATAAAAACACTGCAATTATTGTCTGCCCAACTTAGTTGCCATTTAAACAGGCTGATAAAAAGCCAGTGTGTGAAAAAATTAGGTCCCATTTGTGTGCATGGCTCTAAGAACTGTGAACCTCTCTACTGGATTATTTTAGAGTTTAAAAGTGAGGACTTGCCACATATTTTGTGTCAGTGTTCAGCCAGTCAGTGAAAATGTATGTCTACTTGCACCTGGAGCTTGACAAGAAGAACAAGACAACTAAACACACCGGAAAATATGTCTTGTAATGTCAATAATGTCTGGGTTTAGTTCAGTAGCTAATGATGAATTAGCTCGGTTTCTTCTGGTAAGCGGGATCTACAGGTCCTACTACCTCATTGTGTCTGCTGCACCGACAACAACAACAAAAAAAAAAGCAGTGAAATATGATATTAAAAGAAAAGCCACTTTCTCTTGGATGAGTTATTGGCTGATCCAACAAAAGCAAACAAACAGAAACAGTTAACCTTTCTAGCATTGGATTGAAGGACTGTTTTACAGGTCTAACTAGATGATGCAATTTCTGAAGAAATATTGTGTGGAAGAGCTGTGGCGGTGATGAAGAGACGCTGATCGCTTACACACTGTTGACTGATTATTTCAATTTCTTGCCCAAAAGTAGAATAAAAAAAAAGAAAGATTCACTAAGAGGAAAAAGATTATTTAAAAATAAAAACCAGATACAGAGATTCAACAAATGAAAACGCTGACAGTGAAAAATGCGATGAAATTAAGAAGTTGAATATAAGCAAAAAAAGATGACAAAAAGATAAAGTTGACTAAGAAAGATGACAAAAAGAAGTTAAAACAGACAAAGATGACAATTTCAGAACACTGATACAGGAAGAAAGTTGATGAAAGAAAGATCAGGCCTAATAGATTACTAAATGAAGAAAAAATAGGACTGGGTAATTACCAAACAGACGTAGTCTTAATCACCTTTTAACCACACATAAGCAGAGTTACATAATTTAATAATCTGTTGAGGAGTTAAGCAAGAGGCATTTTAAAATTCCTGTGGACAAAAAGGAGTATACATTGAGTAACATTTTATATGATGGACTAAAAACTATTCACGCATTCTCACAGAGTGACTGTTTGGTAAAACCAATTACCCAACCATCAACTAAAAAGCATTAACTCCTATACACACAGCTATGACACAGATGTAATAAAAGCCCTAAATGCGCATCATAAATCAAATCCAATCAAATTAGAGTTGGCACATGATCACACACTGAAGAGGCCAACAAATAAGTATTTTCTGCTCCTAAAGTTCGTTCAGGTGAAATGCTTTGTGTAACAGTTTCTCACTTGACTTTGCCCGTTTCCCAGCCATCTTGCTGGGTGATCGCCTGATGAACGTCAGCCTCCTCCGCTTTTCTCCTCTGAACTAGGCGGTCGACCAGGACAACAAACACTGCTGAGGAAATCAGGCACAGACCTGAGAGGTAGAAGGCAGCTCCATAGTAATGCGTCTCGTCCACCAGCCAACCTGAAACACAGAACGAGCGAGTGTGTGAGGGCCGGTTAGATGAAGACCTGCACAGTTTAAATAAAATCAAATGATGTTCACGTTTTTAAATAAAATGTTGCTTCCATTCTGGGAATTTTATTGCACTTCCTTTTAAAGTCCTGTCATCACAAGACTTTATTCCTTTGTTTGTGTTGTTTAGTCATGGAAATGGAATGATCCACCTATAAGCACACTTGTAAATTACTGTCTGACTCAATCACCTGCCTTATAAAACTGTTTAAAGACCAAGCATACAAGGACATGTACTTAGTTAAAGCTCTGAAATTGTGACGATTGTGCTTTGAGCCATACGTCTAATATCAGCACTATTTAGCATGTATAATATTTTATTGTTGTTGTATCATGCATTATCAAATGCCCAGCACATATGGGCTTATAAGACACCATTATATAAAAACAAAGATCCATTTCCAGCCTCTCATAACAATTATAGCACCACAACTAAACAAAACTTTCTGCCTCCTTTTCTAAGCATTAGATTTTTATGCAAACGCTTACTAAATGACACTAACTCCAAAGTACAGTTGAGGCTTGAAGTAATTAAACTGGACAAATCAAATATTTGACCTTACGATGGAGCTCCATGAACATTTTTAAGGATCACAAAGTTCCTACAATTCCTTTTCTAATGAAGGTAACTTTAATGTCCATTAAGCAGTTTGATATATTCCAGTCTGGACAAGAACTGTGGACCATCAAACGACCACACTGGTAGCCACCTATACCACAGTATGGGTTTTAATCTAATTATGAGACTTGTTGACATTACATTGTCATTCTTGCAAGTATTGTCTGCCCCACTTAGTTGCCATTTAAACAGGTTGATCAAAAGCCAGTGAGTGAAAAAATTAGGTCCCATTTGTGTGCATGGCTCTAAGAACTGTGAACCTCTCCACTGGATTATTTTAGAGTTTAAAAGTGAGGTCTTGCCAC